>JAHWXV010103653.1:0-10463 GCA_024586415.1 Phrixothrix hirtus
AATTTTTATAAATCTTTTTAATATCTAAATATACATAACCATTATAATTATATTAATTTTAAAACCAAAAAGTAATTTCCCTATATATATTTAAAAATATATCGCACTTTTGTACGTTTCACACCGCTGGAAGAATGTAGTCTGATTTTAAAGTCACAATCTGTGAAAAATATTTTTAAATATATAAAGTATATATAAAGTGCGAGTTGTGTAGTGTAATTAGGTTTCTCGAAGTAGAAGGAATAGTGCAGCTAAAATGCATTCAAGAATGAACCGGATATACGGTGAAAACTGGATTTATTCTGATTCATGACAACGCCCGACCTTACAGTGCTACTACAACTCAACAGCTGTTCAGTAATTTCGATGGGAAGTTTTTGAAAACCTGCCGTTTAGCCGTCATTTAGCGTCGGGAGACTTCTACAACTTCCCTAAACTGAAAAAATGGTTAGGAAGGCAGAGGTTTGAGACTAACGACGATCTTCAAAACAACATTGAGTTTCATCTCAACTCATTGGCTGCTATATTCTATGGAGAGGGGATCACATGGCTTGCCCGCTGATATGACAAATATCTCCGATCTTCATGGTGATTATTTTTAAACATAAATTTTGATAATAATTTCATTTGCTTATTATTTACACTTTTAATTTTATTTTATGCACCAACAGAGGTTGAATAAATATTCGAAATTCAAAAAACTCCTAAAATAATGTAATTAATATGCTCTTTTCTTAAAACTCAGTTCATAGTGTATTTATTATAAAAACTATACTCAGTGACATAAAACATGCAACCCCAAGAAGGAGTTGAAATTTCCGGACAAAATTTGCTAGGAATATTCATCTATGTTATTATAGTAATAAATGATCAAAATTTGTGAGGAAAATCTTTATTAGTTAAACAAAATTTTATAATAATTGTTAATAATGTGTGGTGCGACATCTCTGATTTACACATTTATTTACACGCCGAGGCAATGATTGAATAAGGTGGTTTAGCGCGTCTTGGGGTATCGCCTCCCATACAAATTGCAGCTCATGTCTCAAGGCCTCCAACCTTGAGACATGAGCTGCAACTGCAACTGCAAAGTCAAACGAGGACGCTGCAAATTTCGCAACCTTCTGCCCATTGTATCCCATACATGTTCAATTGGAGAAAGATCTGGAGATCTTGGAGACCAGAGCAAAAGATGAATCTGGCTCTCCTCAAAGAAGTTCAAGAAAAACCTTGCTACATGTGGAAGTGAGTTATCTTGCTGGAATAATGAATCTTCGAGCTCTTGTAGGTATGGCAGAAGATGTGTACTAACCACATCCGCAATATACCGTTGTGATGTTATATTGCCTCGAATGAACACCAAGGGATACCTGCTGCCGTAAGTAATTCCACCCCAAACCATAACACACATGTGCGGTATACGTGCCTCCCAACTGTAAATGGAAGATTCCGTCGTTCATCCCGTCTTATTCTGACACTCATACGACCATCGTGCATTTCTAAATAAAATCTAGATACGTCACTAAAAACAATGCGATGCCATTCAAAATTTCAATGTCGTTCAATGCACTATTGTAATTGTAATATAATCATTTATTAATTTTTTGTATAATTGTATACTCATAAATAAGACTTTATAACAGAAAAATCATTTATTAAACATAATAAGTCAAGTTCTACAACAATTGAATTTTATATAGATATGAACCTTTTAAAATTAGTTGTCGGCTGTTTCTGTTTTAATTACAGTACGTAGATGTCGCGACAGTGCACTTATCTGCTATTATTTACAATAGATATATTCGATCTAATGGATCAGGACCACCAAGATGGCGATTACGTATTGTTTGGTGTTAACGGTTATGTTTGTTTTAGTAGCGCTATTTTCGCGTGTGTATTTTAATTTAGGTAATTATTGGTTAGTTCCAGATTATTTATGCTTAACCTAGGTTTATTTAGAGGAATCGGAACGACTCCAACCATTAGGGTTGTATCACTACATGACGCGAAAGACCCTACCAAAAAGGTGGTCTTCCAACATCTGGCGGAAGGGATCCGAAATGCTTTTCAACGCCTCGGTGAGTGCCTAAATAAATAATCTTTAGCCAAACGGAATAGAATCTTTCTGGTTTATTAACTAAATTCAAAACTAAATGTGCAGGTAAACGACCTTCGTAGTCCTTACGTTGAATATCGTACTTTGTTTACAGAGCTTTGCGTTTCTTTTAAACTCTGGAATGATGCTGCCTGTATTAAAAATACGATTATTATTATGAAAAGTAATCAAAATATTACGGATTTGTTAATTTAACAATTTTAAAGTTTACTTTACATAGAACTACTACACCTCTCGATTATGGGGTGAATTACTGCCTAAAAATTTACACTAAATATCTCAGATGAGTTGTTTAACCTGCAAAGGCGGTAAAGCATGCTCTGAAGTTCGACTTTATAACGCGAGCTTTAAAAGGAATTTGTTATCTGTAACCTTAAGGAGAAACATCTTTCTTGTCACTTAATTCTCTTAATTAACATATTCCACAATTAATTAATATAACATGGGATGCTCAATTTAATGCGCTCGAAGCAGTAATAAACAATATTAATGGGATTGCTTCCAATTAATAATAATTAACAAAGACGGTTGTATTGGTATAATTATATGAATTACAAAAATCAAAGTTATGAATAATATAGCGGTTAAACATACGAACTAATCCTTAACTAAATAAGTTATATTTCAATTAACATAAAGCAATTAAAACAGTTTAAATAATGTAAAAATTTCCATTAACGGCTAAAAGTAACGTATGTCTGTGTTATCTGTCATGGCCATATGTGTTATTAATGCACAGAGTTCAAACCCCCTTGACATATATAGGTAATATCTTGTTCACTTAGGTCAAGAACCTTGAAGTGTTAGATTAATAATTCATACAAGAAATTTTAAGATACCCCTAATCTTAGTATTATTAAATGCAACGATAATTAAAAGTAAATAAATGAATAAATAAACATGATAATCGGCTAAAAGCTCGGTAATTATATAAGTGATAATTAAATGAAATATATACGGGATGTTTTATTAGGATTGAATTAAAGAAATGGTTTTCAGTAATTTAAATATATACAACTAATGTAGCTATGCCCTACTTTAGCATCGAGTTTATACTTTAAAATTTGACTCAATTATTTACAAAAGGTAAAGTCGAGATAGCGGCATAGGTATATTACAATATATGAATGATTTTGAGCAATTTAGTAACGTAAAACAATATTATTATGCACTTTTTAATTTATTTAAATAGAAACTTTTTATTCTCAAATTAACGCAAATTTTAGAAAATTTGTGCTTTATTTATGAATTTATTTAGTAAAACATTTTTTTAACCGAAGTACACTCCCTACTTCCAAAGATCCTTAATTATTTTTATATCGTTACTAACTCAAAGTTTACAATTAATAGCCGATATAAAGCTTTCTTACCTCTCCCATCGCTATCGCTCGCTCATATGTTACACTTTTGTAAATATTTTTTTACTCCCTTCACGCTCAGACATTTAGCCAGTCTGGCTATATAAATGTCCTTCCCAGCCCTGGTGGATTGGTGAATTCCACCATGTCTTTTAATTAAATCGATCGCATCTAAATCTTTACGCCGGTTGGCGTTCCTCACGTAGTACGGAGCTCCAGTGGTATTTAAAGCTTCAGGAGTGCCTTTTACAAAGAGTTCTTCTCCGTATGTCAAACTAGGGAGCAGCTCTAAAGGAAGTTTGCTTGGAGGTCCTAAAACTGGGTATAGTTTACGGATCGTGCTCCTGGTGATTGCCGCTCTTCTGGAAGTGTACGCTTTCCAGGTTAAATTTCTATGGAATAAAAGGCCGAGATATGTAGCTTTGTTTTTAATTTTTACTTTTTGGTCGTTAACAGTCAATTCCTTGATTTCCCATGTTTTTTTGAAAAACGTACAATTTCGGTTTTATCGTTATTTAACGAAATCTTCCACTTGTTCGAAAAAATACTTATTTGTTTGAGACATTGACTCATTGTTGATTTTGTTATCACTGCGTCTCTACCTGCCACTATTATTGTCGTGTCGGCGGCAAATTGCATTACTTTGGCGTTTTTAAACTGATTGAATTTCGGAATGTCGTTAATGAAAATATTGTAAAGAATTGGAGAAAGTATCGACCCTTGAGGTAGGCCCTCGGTAGCTCTTCCTTTGGATGATAATGTTTTACCTACTTTCATATGGAAGGATAATATGATTTTTGTTATGGAAAGGAGAATATCAATGTTTTACATTTTGTAGATCAGCGCATGCCTTCAAACTTTTGTCGTAGGCTTTCTCCACATCGAGGAAAGTAGCAAGTATTTTAAAATTAGTAGGTTTAGCCCTCGCAATCATGGCTTCAAGATTCGCGGCTTGTTCGACGGCAGCGAGGTTCTTTCTAAATCCAAATTGATTGCATGGTAAAATTTTCTTTTGTTCTATTATGGTTTGTAGCCTTACATTAATTACTTTTTCGAGAATTCTGGATAAAACATTGAGCAAACTGATCGCCGTCTGTTTTTCAGTATCGTTGGGTCTTTGTCCCATTTTCGTATTGTTACCAACATGGCAGTTTTCCAGTGTAGTGGAAAATACCCAATTGTCAGGGATTTGTTTATATTAATTAACTCATCTTTAGCTTTTTGAGTTAGGACTTCAATTGCTTTTACCGGAATTCCGTCTATCCCGGGTGCCTTTAGAGATTCCATACTTTTAATAATTTCCGATACCTCTTTTGCTGTAGTTATCAGGGGATATTCTACGACCGAGTTTGCAATGATTTCTATTGAGTGGCTAATTTTGTCGGTTAGTCTTTTATTCGTTAGAAAAATGTTCGAGAATTGTTCCTCGAAGCAATCTGCCAAGGCTTCTACTCGATCTGAGTCCTAAAATTGTAATCTACCATTGTGCGGTATGGGGATATTTGCGGATTTATCCCTTTTTAGGGTATTGAAAATCCTCCATAATTTGC
Organism: Phrixothrix hirtus; assembly: GCA_024586415.1. Classification (NCBI taxonomy): domain Eukaryota; kingdom Metazoa; phylum Arthropoda; class Insecta; order Coleoptera; family Phengodidae; genus Phrixothrix; species Phrixothrix hirtus. The sequence continues at coordinate 5,025 of JAHWXV010103653.1, forward strand.
GAGTTTCATTTTCATTTGCACCGACGGCGTCCCGTATGGTATTTTCCCAATCTAGATTTCTTTTTGTCTCCACCATTCTGTCGATCTCCTTTTGTAGGTTGAGGTACCGATTTTTATCGATTGGAAGTCTCGATCTAGGGCAGATTTCCTTTGATTGCCTTTTGTTACTAAGCAAAGCTTTTTCTGTTGCATTCAGTCCCCATCTATTCGAGGTTGAACCGTTGGTCGGACTTTGACAGCTAGCTAACGTGCTTTTAATCGTGTTTATTAACCTGAATACAGCGGCTTCTATGTCTGACTCAGTCTCTAGTTGCTCCATCAGTTCATACCCTGACATCAAATATAAGTATTTTTGCCAATTTGTTTTTAGTATTGGTGTCGATTTTAAAGTAGGACGTTGTCCTCCTGGTTGTAAAACCACGGGAAAATGGTCAGAGGACTATTCATGAATAGTATCTGCTTTGGCGAATTTATATAAGTTAGCCGTGTAGAAGAAATCTATGATATCCTCTCTAGCTCTAGGGGGAATATTGGTTTCATCTAACGGTGCAATCACCCTTGCGTTGGAATTTGACATAATCCAGGTAGCAAGGTTACGTGCGCTCGCGTTAGTATTTCTACTTCCCCATAACGCATGCTTCGCATTAAAATCCCCTCCAATTATTATATATTCATGGTTGCATAATAGACCCAAGTCTTCATTGGCCTATTTTATATTGTCTTTTCATCTAGGAAGGCTTGAACCGCAACTGATTCACACGATGTATTTATATGTGGTAGCAGAAGCTGTACAATATTTGTTCGTAGTAGGCTAGACACCCCAACACCGGGACTACCTATTCAGTCGTTGCGGTGTATTGTGAATCCTGGCACCCCCAATCTATCGTCCTGCTTTAGATGGATTTCCGATATGAATGCAACTGTTATGTCCTTTTTGTTTAGAAAGGCTTTAAGTTCCAGCTCTCGGCCTCTAATTCCATTAGCGTTCCATGTCATAATCTTGATTGTTTTATGATTCATGGAGGAACTTTTCAATTATTGATGGGAGCTTGTCTGATATAATTCTTTCCAGAATCTGTTCGATTTTCTTACACAGAATATCAGATCCTGTATCAGTCATACGAGGAGGGGCTGAGTTACTCGTTCTGTCGGCATAGGTTACAGGAACTGTCTCCGCCTTTTGTATCTTTTGTTGCATTTGGAACCTTTTTTGCTCCTTTATACAATCAGGATTGTAAGGACAAATGCAACTCGCAGGGTGTTCCCCGTTGAAATTGCAGCATTTTGCTGCCGTCTCAGTGATCTTCTTGCATATGTAGGGTGGGTGTTCGCCTGTATGGTGCCGAGCATCTATAAGAAGGCCGTATAATTGGCAGCGAAAACATTGCGTTGTTCTTGTTGGTCGCCGTTTCGGTTCTGTCGTAACGCTGACTCTCATAATGTCATTTATTTGGAATATCTCTTTTCCTTTCTCGCTCTTTTCTGTAATGAGTATTACCAGAGGGAATTTTCTTTGCTTATTAACTAGTCATTTAACAGAGTTAAATGAAAAACCATTTTCTTGTAAATCCTTCTCCACATCTTCAGTGTAGATGCACTCCTCTGATTACAACTTTGAGTTCCTTCTCACTATGAAGTTGAAATATGTGGAAGGGTTCGCTTGATTCATCAAGAAATCTGCACATTTTTCTGAAATCATCAGGTGTGCTCGTGAATACCTTGATGCCTTCAGCGTGGTTTAAAGATTTATTAATGGAGATGTTGTTCTTCTCCGCATATTGTTTAATAGTGGTATAGCTGTTTCTGTTACGTACCACTATTGATGGTCGTGGTGGCTTGATCTTTACTTCTTTAGCTACTGGTACTATCTTAGGTGGCTTGGGATGGAGAATAAGAGGTGGATAATCCTCTGTCTCCATGTCATGACTCACGAACTGGCTACTATTCGTTTCTAGATCAGAGTCTAGGTAGTCAGTTGTTATTCCTGAAGTTTCAACATTTAATCATCACCTAAGATGGTTGCTTTTGCTTTTTTCCTTCGCTTAATATCCTTCCATCCTTCGTGTTGTGATAGAGGCTATTCTGGACTTAGTTTGCGTCTTTCAGCACTTAGAATTTTAAATGACGCCGTCAGTTTCACGATATAATTGTGAATTTCTGTTAGTTGAGCTTCTAGTTGCGCTATTTTTTTTCTTCGGAAACGTTCTTTGCTTCTAAGGGAATTTTAAAATTGTCTAAGGACATCATTGTTTAATGTTGGCTGTTGATATTTGTTGTTTTCAAAATCAAAAATTTTTCCTATATAAATATTAGATCTAATGCGAAAACAATTCTTGGAAAAAAGTAAATCTGGCAACCCTGTTAGTTACTCTAACCATAACTCTGTTAAGTCAGACAGTCTAATCTAAAATAGGTTGACTGACAAGATAATCTTCAATTAATTAGCTATAAATGACAATGTCACTAACTAACCAAATAAGATTAATGTCAAAGATGACAGGAAAATCAAAAATTACTAACTTGACAGAAATAATTTTTAAAACTCAACAAATACAGCAAAATTAGCGAAAGGAAAATAACTAAGGCTTTTAGCACGAATGTAATAAACAAACACTTACCTCACGCACTTGAGTGTCCTTGAGGAAGCGAACAAATAGAAAAATGCGCGAAGCACTCACGCACTTATTGTTTAGAAAATGCTTTCACTCGCGACCTCGCCCTCTTCGGCCAGTTGGGGTTTGCGACGCGTTGAAATCTTTTTCGCTCTTACCCTCGTCTGAAACAAAGTAAAAGATTCGTCTTACCAAGCATTTCAATTTTCAGTTTGACAAATTAAATTCAATTTTGAATGTCAAATATATTTATCCAATTTTTTCGATTACATCTTGCTAGAGTACTGATTATTTTCTCACTCAGGTGTAGGAAAACTTTCCTGGGCCACGAATAACACTTGTTTGGTAATTAAAAACACTTTATAAGATCCAAAAAACGAACTTTAAAGGACGTTATTTTAATCGCTGTGAATGCAATTTTAGCAAACTTGGATCATGCTTTTGTAAATAAAGGTAACAAATCATATATGGAGACGCTGAGCACCAATAACCTATAAGGAAACTACCGAAAGTAACATTGATTCAGCGAGTCCCGACTGGTGTAGTGCTTAGCATGATTGCTTCTACACCTAAGGGACGCGGGTTCAAACCCGATCGAGGTCGGTAAATTTTTCAGCGAAAAAAAATTTAAAAAGCATTCCTTTTTCTCGAATAATGAAGTAAAAACGTTATGTCCTGTGTCAATATGATGTTTGTCACGTTAAAAATCCTTACTGGCTGTGGAACTCCTCCAGATTTGGCAAAATTCTAGTAGGTATGGCGAAATGACTACATAACAGTTCTAGTCCAAGAGGGCCAAGGGAATTTCCGCATTCCAAACCCTCAGTCACAAAAACAATCAGAGAAACGTTGATTCCCATTGTTAAAAAAGTATTTGTTATGAACGCATACTGTTTTTAGAATTTTACTAATTGTCTAATTTTACAATTAAATGTCTGATCATGTATTACTCCACAATAATTTTTAAGGTTGTCTTAATTTTAATAAAATGTTAAATACACTATTTTAGGGAACTTTGGTCACCCCTGTACAAATTTTAAACATAATTTCAAGAGTAGCTTTTCACCTTTATCGTAGTCAAATTAAAATGGAAGTTCTCTTAATTTGCTTAAATGAACAATCGCTTAATATGTAAATTAAAATTAAGTTAGCAAGCAAGAAGACACGCACCAGACGTGAAAACAACGAAACGTTTTAAATGAATTAATTGCATTTGTTCCACACATTCTTTCGTAGGTGAGTTTATATTAAATTAAGTTATGCATTTTCACTTATTTGAGAGAACAGAAGAATGATATAAAAATATATTTTATAAAATTGAGTACGAAATTGTTAACATTCGATGTTAAGTTCATTGTTAAACAAACATCAAACCTTAGCGTTCTCTTCGTGAAAATAAAGCATATCCTGTAATTTTATTTTTATGCAATAATACATATAAATCTTGATTCTCATATAACAGTTTTAGGGTTGCAAAATTTAATATTAATGTATAGAATTTGATAAAATGTTTTGTAGATTTCCCAAAATCTTTAAACTCTTACAAATTGTAAAATATGCGCATTTTGTTACGCATATTTGATACAATTTAATCTGAATCTAGCGAAAATATAGTTTTTAAAAAAATCAACAAGTCAGGTAAAAGAGGCATACAATATTGAAGAAGCGTTTATACAAGATATGAAGAATAGACCTGACTCATATAACTTATTACAGCCGCTCTGCATATAATCAAATAATGTGTTAACGGTGTCCCCTGAAATACATATCAAAACATCATTAATCCGTATCCAAAGTTCAGCAATAGTTGCTGCCATACACTCGTACTGCTACGCCCTCCGCGTGAATTAGTTTTTCCAAGTGACAATTCCGGCGATCTATCAAACCAGAAAAGGCGAGCGTTGTCACGGTTACATGAGAACTATTGAACCAGCCATTTCGTAAACTTCAATCAAGACATGTAAATTTTGTTAGGTTGTCGGAGTTTCCTACATTTGAACGTAGGGATGTCTATTTTTCACGTGTCAAAATGTTGTTACAACACGTACAATGTAACAACGGGCGTATCGTACCGCTACCAGGTTAGCAAAGTGGAGTCGGTCATAGGTCGGCGATAATATAGCTTTCAAACACCGTATTGAATAATATAAAATCAAGAATTTTAAGCGCCACCAGTTTCCAGCTGCCCAGGGATGGTGACGCACTCCGCACATATAGGATGGTAAATACTTTTACCTAAAGCGCAACGGGAATTCCCCAAAACTTACCACAGCTTGCGATGCTAAATAATATCATATCGATAGTGTCGATCTAATTGACACAATTTAATAAATTAATTGACAAAAGCCTAGTCATTTTTTTTCCTTGTATATAACTAAGTAGTATTTGTCGTTATTATGACATTTAATGATCATTAATTTCCAAAAAGGATACCTAAAGCAATAATCAGAACTGAAAATGAAATAGTTTTGGATTCTACCCAGTATGTGGATGAATATGAATTAACTAAGATAGATTTCTTATAGACCTAGGCCAGTAAATTAAATTGACTTGAAACTAAATTATATCTGTTCAGTAATTAAAAGCGAGGAAACCTTCTATTTCTTCCTCGTATATAACGTAAATTACAACTAGTTAAATCAATTATTGGCCATAAATTTAAGAACGGAATTCTTAAAATTAATACAATTATGAGAATCAAATAAAATACAATCATAAACATAAGGTGAACGCACGCACGCACGCACGCACGCACGCACGCACGCACGCACGCACGCACGCACGCACGCACGCACGCACGCACGCACGCACGCACGCACGCACGCAC
>JAHWXV010103715.1:0-18007 GCA_024586415.1 Phrixothrix hirtus
AACGAAAACCTTCACGAGTAATTTCCATTTTTTTACAAAATTACTTTCTTTAAACGCGCACTGTAAACAAACTACTCTGTCAATTTCTAAGCCGCCACCGATTTTACATTACAAACTGTCAAATTTTACGAATATGTCAATAACTTATTACACTAGCGACATCTAGTAGTCATTTGTAACAACATAAAAGGCAACCCTCGTATTAACTGTGCAAGATCTATTCCAAAGTAATATTTCTGTTGTCAGGTAAGCACTGTTCTTCTGTATCACCCTGCATAACATGTGAAGAAATTATTGTTCTATTGACTTGTTACTGCGCAAAGTGATGTTATTGGTTTTTGGAGATTATCTAGATTGTCGTATATATGTATCTATCGTCAATTGGGATATGATATTGCCAAGTAATTAACGTCCATATAGCAGGAATATGACAAGAATAGGAAAATGCCCGACTTTGTAAATTTCTTCAACAAACATAACAACAGCTGAAATAGGTGAATAGTCTGCCATAAAAGACATAAGACAACGATGCAATAAACCAAACTGTAAAAGGCAAATTAACGTAGTTTGAAAGAAATTTCAAGTAAATCTGTTTCTAAACAAGCATTCAAATTATCTCAGGGGATTTAATGTAACATAATGTTCAATATTTTTGAATTTACTAAATTTAATAGCTGGCCGCTTTTGGTGTTGTGGTAGCATGTTTTTCTCTATGCCCAATGTCATGGGTTCAAACACGGTTCAGATCGGTAAATTTTTCAACGAAGAACAATTTAAAACATGCTTTCTACTCGGATAAGGAAATAAGACCGTAGGCCCCGTATCAATATTTGACACATGGAGCTTCTCCAGATACAGATAAATTCTAGTACACACGGCAATAGCTGTTGAGTCCATAATGGCCAATCGAATTTCCGCATTTCGAATTAGCTACAAATCGCCTAGATCCTCCAAAAATATATATCTTAATTTTTTTTTAATTTATGTCTATTTACATATTTACGGATAAGAAAGTTTTACTATTATTTTTTTACCCAAGCAAAATTTGACATAAGGGAGTTAGGTGTTGAAAATTAATTTAAAACAATGTAAATAAGTAAAAATAGTTTAAACAAATACAGCAGATTAAAGGTATATTAGTGATAGAATGATTAAAATTTAGATTTTTTAATGATCGTTGCTTTTTACGTAAAGAAATAAAGACAATGATGGTACAAAAATTACTCCAGCATTTCCACGTATTCCTCCTACTCATATTCTCGTCTTTACTTGTCCACACATTCTTCAGTTATTCCTACAGCAACCCACCTCGTATGATGAAATTAAAATCAGTGGTATTCCTAATTCCTATGTATAATTTACTATTGTTCTTAATACAAATCAACACTTGTTGCTGGAAACAATCTTTTTAAACGTTTCTAATCATCAGTAAATGAGAAAAATTGCAATATAGTATAAAAACTAAATTTTATTCGCTTTGAAGGTCTACAATAGGTCGGGTGACCGTTTTGCACTTAACATCATTTACTTGAATGACATACAATGAAACCTCTACTTTCGAACACTTCTAATTTTCGGAAACCTTTGATTTTAGAGGATTTTAAAAGACACAATACAATAAGGAGAGACAAATATTTTGAGAGATCACAGTATGGGATATTTTAAACAACATAGCTATATAAAAGTACTACTCTGACGATAACTACGTGTCACATTTATAACAAATGTTCAGAAATTGAATCGTCGATGTCAGCACACTTGTCAACTGGTTTCCTGAGATCACATGTTGTTCCTCTGAGTGCAACTTGCTATTCCTTTGTACCCACACCTGTATCCAAAATACGTGCAATTGATTTATCGTGAGTGCTTGACGTGATTTTGTAAACATCTGTTTTCAACCATCCCTACGCACCATAATCAAGCGGAAACTGTGGAGGCCATTAAATTAGTCCACTATGGCCAATACATCGCACAAGATGAATCTGGTCTAGTTATCATTACAGTCTACAGTCTACAGTCTCTCTGATGCCGTTAAGAATAAAACTATGCTCATCTAAACCTTTTTCTTTAAAATAACCCATAATTTTCCCAAAATATTTCTTTTTCTTTATGAGTCATCCTGTATATATATATATATATATTAGATAGAAAAAACCTCCCACAACCGGATTCGGACACTAGATATTTGTCTCAACACATACATTTTTACTTAGATTTATCTCTCTCTATCGGGTACCCCTTTAATACTGTTCGACGAAAGTTACTGTAATTTACCTATTCAATATGCACATACAGATTTAGAACATTTTGTCATGTACAGCTGTATACAATACGGGGTTAAATTTTAGAGGAAACATTATAGAGGCGATAGAAATGTTATGAACATCTCCTCAAATAGGAAGTGATAGAAGTCTTAAAAAATTTTAGAACAATATTTTAATATTGCATTAAAGTTTTAAGAATAATTGAATGAGATTGAGTAAAAATTATCTTATTGCAAACATACTACGTTATTGCTAAATCTTTAGGTATATGTGACAAAATAATTGGATGCCTCATTAGTAAATTTTTCTTATGTGTTTTGTAAGCAACTGTAAATAAGTAACCAATTTTTAATTGAAAAATATGTGCTTCTTGCAGCAACAATATTCTTAAACTACTTATTTTGCAATATACTTAAAACTTAAAATAATACCTTTTTGAAGAAAACTGATTAGAAATTTTAACAATTTTACAAACCATAATGCTTGTTATCTATATTTATTTACATTTAAAAGTTATAAAAGACCGAATAATTAGAGACAAGCTCAAATTTTTGATTATTTCAACCAATATATATATATATATATATATATATATAACGAAAGAGGTAGTAGACCAAATCTAAAATTTTAAATCGGGAAAAGGAACCTTAAAATCAGAGTCTCAAATTTTTTTATGGTTTTTATTGTACTGTTTAACTAGTTTCGACTCTAATTTATTTTTAAACATAGACAGCTATTAGTCCCTCTTTTTTATATAATTACCGATTTGTCTGATGACGACATTGTAATTTAGTGTCGCATATATTCAAAACGATACAATAAAAACCACAAAAAATATTTGATACTATTTAGTTTTGAGGTGCCCTTTTCTGATTTAAACTCAAAATCTTATAGAAATAAATATGTATGCATAATTCATGCCTATGCGTACATTTTTTAAGTGAATAAAGTATTATTTTTTGTACAGTAAGAAAAAAATAATGCATTTTATTCTTCCCTCCTTTACACGGGCATCTCTTATTATCGGATATATTTTCACACTCGATGGGTGTCTTGTAATACAGTTATAATACTTTAGTGTACACTGAACTAATTATACAAGGGTCTTGCTGATTTTATTGAGGTACAGGAAAACTACATAAGCTAGAAGTAACTACAAATATTTAGGAGTATCCAAAATAGTCCCCACCAGCATCGATGCATTTTTGCATCCAAATTTTTCAGATAGAAAACATGGCGTCACTTATTTTCTGGAATGAAATGAACATACTCTCTTGTAACGGTGCCAATCTCTTTCTTTGAAGTAAAGCAATGACCACGCAAATTTTTTTGAGATAAAAGATAACTAAAAGTCATATGTTATGAAGTGATGTTCAATGGAGTAAATGGAGTAAAGCATTGTCATGATGAAGTGTATAAAACATAATTCATAGGCGTTTGAAAACTTCAAACAGACAAGGTTGTGTCAGGATACTGCCACAACATTTTGACCTTCCAACTTAATAAAGTAAACCATCCCTGTACTTATTTTTCACAATGCTCGGCGTTGGATCATTTTCAAGCGCTCACGCTCCACTTTTTTGATGTGGCGATAGGTTATAAAAAGTAATATAGGTTTCAACGCCTATAGTAAGTTTAGAATGACTTTGTAAGCTCCACCATTAAGTAATTGAAATGTTTGTTGACTGATACTTATATGTTCACCTTTTTGCTGTTTCGTTAACTTTTATGGAACCCAATATTCAACTCTCCATGAAGGATTCTAGATACTGCTGTAAATCCAATAATAAAGGTAGCCTATGTCATTTGATAGGTTTACCGATTGTCATGTATTATTATTTTGTACACATGGGCCGCATATTCTGAGGTTATAAGGCCTTCTTGATCGTGTAACGAATTACGTTCTCTGTGAAATTCGCGGGTTACAGAAGATCGCAAACCTAACAATAGATGAATTTGGCATTGCCCATAAGAATTCGTTACGATAGGCCGGAATGATTGTCTGCAGCGGCACACCGGATGCTGTATGGTGAGACCTTGATAATTATCCATGTAAGTCATTGCTACATTATTATATCAGTAGTAACTCTTGCCAATTTCTCAAATTTGTTATATAAAATATAAAATTTTGTTTGCATAAACATTTTCTCAATGAATTGTTTCGATTCTCCAAGTGTTTCAAATGGCGCAGCTAAACTTCCGCTACTATATGCATCAAGCAATTTTCACATTATGATTTTTATTGTAAAAAGAGAATTCTTACCAACGAATTTAGAAAATATGTCTGCAGTTAGTTTAATAGAGGCGCGGCCCCTATGTATCGGTACTGATCGCTGTCAGCACAAAAGGAAGGGTGGTTATGAATAAAGGGAGGTACACATTAAGGTGAGTAGTGCGAACGTTTCCCGTTTCAAAACTTTGTTTTTAGTAATGCATTTGAGATGGCCTGGAGTGACTATCACAATCGCACCAAAATAAATGAAAAAGTAACGGCAGTTTGTACAAGAGTGGATACGTCTTTGTGGTACAGTTAAAAATTCTGATGGTTCACCTAATCTGGGTACAAAGCGATCAACAACGAAACATGTCAATAATGCCATCTTCTGCATGTTTAACAAAACCTAACATATTACATTTTACCAAGCACATCAATTGCTTCCAAAACGTAATATAAATGTCAGAATACTACTATTATGAGAAGATTATGCGAAAAAAATCTCTCAAGGAGGAGTACAATGCCAAAACCTTTATTATCGAAAACACAAATCCAGCGGCGGCAAGCTTGGGCATGCGATAAACTGATGCGTGATTAGAGTAACGATATCTTCACCGATGAGGCTATTTGTGAAACATGGATATAGAAGATAAGACCACGGTCCATTTGTGCTCACTTCGTTTCAAACCGCGCTTTGCTAAGCTGCATATTTAAGGTTGTTTTAATATCCATGGCTTTGGCAGCCTTTATCTCTAGAGACGTAAACAGCAGGTTCCATGATTAAAATACACGGTAAATGTTTGTTACTACGGACCAGTAAGTGGTTTTATGCGAAGATCGAAAAATGGACATGGACGACCCCGGTAGATAATCGACAACAACATTGATCGAATGAATTGGCCGTTATAATACCAGACACCAATTCTATCAAGGGAGTTTAGGAACTTATTAAGCATAAAGTTCGAGGAATACCTTTAACGTTTTTAAAAACGTAATAACATCGGATACGCCAAATCTGGTACGCCGAAATCGCGTTTCTCTATACATCGCAGATATTCTTCAAAATGAAGGTGACTAAACTCTATATTAATTCATTGCATTTTTGTTAATATATTTAACTTTAATTTTATAATAAATCCAGTTTGTATAATTGATCTTACATTTTAATTAAACTAACTGTATGATTCCAGTTCTAAGTGTTCACTATGTCGTTCCGTGAAGTAACAATAAATGGTCAAAAAGAAAAAATGAATGCTCAATTAATATATCTTTACACCATATTTGAATAAATTGAGGCACTAATGATTTCTGAAATTCTTTTAAAATGATTTCGTTTATATGGCGTAGATAATGCCACATTAAAATAATATTACAGTTGCATACAAAAAAATACATTAACAAAAAGAAGTGATTTTCGTTCAAAACAATATTAACATAATTGATTTTCTTTATTTACAAAACTTCTATTATTTCCAATAGTTATACTTTATTCATCGTGCACTAAGGAAAACATTGAAAGTAAAGCAAATATATAATATAAAAAAATTTAGAATTGCGATTTATAGTTTTACACAACGTAAAAACATAAATTTATATTTATTTAGTTGGATTATATAAAAACTAATTAAGTATGCTAGGATATGTCCATTATAAGTGACTAGGGGCTCGGTTTCTTCAATCAAGTTTCTTAATAATCTAAATTTAGATTAAAAGATTTAGACTATATGATACAGATAAATTGTCTTAGTTTTCGATTTTAAGTAGGTGTTGTTAATGGTTTTATATAATTGGTCTGTAATTTTTGCTAGCAAACTATCTATGTTTAATATTCCTAATGTTTAGTGACCTATATAATTTATTTTAGATTGTACAATTGCATAAAAAAGATTATAAATAATAAAATTCACGATGAGCATAAAAAATTACAAAATATATTTTTAATATCAGCGATAGTGGTGCCGAAACACTATGGAATGGAGTCTGAACTTTTTGTGCGCTCGGCAATTTAAAAGGTTTTTATTTTCTAGTCGCACAAAATTCTTGCCAACATTTTAAAGATTTATTTTTAAAAAGTTGTTGCAAAGTTTAGATAATACTCCAACAATTGAACAATAAGAATTTTATTCAACATCAGTAAGAATTACAATAATATTTTTAATTGCTCGACAATGTACATTTTTCAGCAATTACTATACACATAGTATGAACAAAAGAACATGTAAAAACGTTTTAGGTTTACTGCAAGCCACTAATCGCAGGACTTGGAGCCCCCAGAAAAGAAGTCGGAAACCATCCAAGGCGGTCCGGTGAGTACTAGCTGCCGGTACCATAACAACAAATACTTAAGTTACATTCAATTCCATCAAGATGAAAGTGACAAGTTTAAGTTGCCTTAGTCCATCACTTCCCATGAGAATTTCAGATCGGGTCTAACACTAATATCATGATCATCATATCTTGACAGAATAGAAATACAAATGACACAGTAGACAAATCAAAGATTGAAACCAAGGGCTAAAGGCAAAAACAAAGTTTGATTTAAGATGAAGCAGTTTTGTTCGTAGTAAGGTAAACACGCCAAATTCGGATTTTTAATTTTTCATAGAAAGCAGCGATACAAAGAAATAAGAAAAATTATTTTTCTGTTCAGTCCTGTTTTCTAATTTTCTACCACATTTATGTCGAAAAAAGTTAATCACAAGTAAGTGCGGATGTTTTATTACTAAAAAGGTAATTTATAAAACTTTGTTTCAATGTAATTTATAACTTGCTATACTTAGTTTTAATTTAGGATCCTCAATTTTTATAAGGTATCGATTTAATTGACCGTAAAGGTTTTAAGAATTATTTTGTTTATTAAACTTCGCTTTTCGAACCTGAATATAATATAGAGGGTGTATCACAATAGTATGATCAAACGTTAAACGTACATTAGTAACGGTACAAGTAGCATTTTTTGATCAAGGTTGAAATTTTGAAAAATTCAGTCGCGCGTTTTCAAAAAAGTAGACGGTAAATAAAACAAATGATATGGAGCCCTTCATTTAATTAAACGTATTATCATATAATATACTACTAAAAAAATACTTCCTCTTTAATTTAAGATCATCGATTTTGATAAAGTATCGATTTAGTTGACCACAAAAGCTTTATTGCCTTTTTAAGTGTTTTTTATTTATTATACTTCATATTTAGAAATTTAATATAATATGCAAGATGCATTAAAAGAGCATGATCAACAGTTAAAACTAGTGCAACATAAGTAACAAAAAATCAAAAAATCATTTGGGCGAAGAAGTTGAAATTTTAAAAAATTTAGCTGCACCTTTTATAAAAATACATAGGTCATGCAGTAGCTTGACTCAACAATAAAACCTTTAGAATTCTGAAGCTTTATTTCGTAGACTTTGTGGTCTTATTTCTTTCAGACCTATCGTAAATATTATTGATTCACCTGAATAAAATTTAGCTAAATATTTAACTGGTTTATTAATACCATTTGTTAGTAAAACTGAACATAATATTATTAATGCCAAGCATTTTGTTGAATTGATGGATAGCTTTAAACTTGAAGAAAATGACATATTAGTCAGTTTTGATATTATTTCTCTTTTTACTAAGGTCTTATTAAATTATACTTTGGAATACACTAATAATATTTTTCCGAAAGGCATAGCTAACTTATTCAGTCATTGCCTAAGAAATTCGGATTTCCAATCGAATTATGATGATGTTCCGATGGGTTCTCCGTTGTGTCCTACGATCGTCAATTTTTACATGAAAAAATTTGAAACTATGGCACTTCCAAAAACTGCTTTAAAGTCCCAAAAAGTGGATCCGCTACGTGGATGACACTTTCATTATTTCAAGCCATGGAAGGACTCTCTTATTGAGATTTTAAACCTGTTAAATATTCAGTATACCATGGGGATAGAAACTAATGGAAGTTTACCTTTCTTAGATGTTTTAGTTTCTAAAAATCCTAATCTTAGTTAATGTTTTAATATTTATCGAACACCAACTTATACCAACAGATATCTAAATAAGCTATCTAACCATCATCCATGCCAAAAATTTGGTATTATTAAAACTTTGGTTGATAGAGCACGAAGAACTTGTGATCCTTCTGTTTTGAATATTGAATTGGACAACTTAGGAAATCATTTCCAAGACAATGGTTATTCAGTAAATAAAATTAATACTATTATTTCCCAAAAAAGAAGTTTGAATGACAATGATGTTTTAATTACAAGTACTGCTTATTTGCCTTATATAAAATTGATTACTGATAGAATTGACAAAATCTTAAAGCACTATGGCATTAGAACTATCTTAAAACCTACCAAAACTATTAATCAATTTTTAAGATCAACTAAAGATTCTGTCGCTCCTTTTTTATTTTCTGGCGTTTATAGATTGAGCTGTTATTAATAGAAGAAAGGCGCACCAACGGTTTTGCAGACATAATCAACGTAAGTCAACAGAAATATATAAAAATCTCAATAATTTCAACAGAAGGGATGATGCTATTAAACTCAAAAAATCATGGCAGCTTATTTTAGAATAGTTTTAGTTGGATGTTTTTAGCTTATTTAATTATCCATTTTACTGGAAAGGAAAACACGAAGTTTTTGAAGCGTATAAAGTTAATTTAATAAATGTTACACAGTTCACAAAGAAATTGTTTATTATGAGTATTAACGTGAAAGTTTCCATAAATAAATTTTTCTGATATTGTTTATATTGCTTTTATCATGTTAATTTTACATAATTTTCAACAATATACGTTTTTTGATAATAAACCTAATTTAATTTGTCTTGCCTTTTATAAAAAATTCTGTAGTATGAAGATCAAGCTTTAGCAATAAAATAACACCGTGTTATCAACAAACTAAATTATGTGCAAACGTGCTGAATTAGGCTTGGTAATTCACAACTGAAGAATTTTAAAATTGACGAGCTAGTTCTAAACGAATTTATTGATTATCTTAGTTTCAAAACAATTCTACCCAATATGTAAAGTTCGTTTCACTTGAGAAGTTGTCGAGAAAACTAATATGGAAATTGGGAAGATTGGGCCTGCTCCGAATTAGTCACAATTTTGGCTATTTGCATAAATGGAAAAGGAAATATTCCAGGCATTTTTTTAAGGACATATTAAAACTGGCTATTCTAGTATGATTTATTTAACCTACGCCAGTGGCATCATAGTTAGCGCATAAATGAATGACATGCCTGCAAACTTCTTAAGAGAAACTAACTGGCCAAAGCTACGTGTACTAAAAACGTAAGCGTAGTGGTGAAGTTGTGGAAGTAATTAACCATTTTTATTTTCTGTGTAATTATTTTAAATTTAAATTTTAAAAACTTGAACGATGGAAAATCCATCCATTTAGAAAAAAGTTAGAATTGAATCGTAAGCTTTTCTCGCTATTTATTGATTACAAACAGATTATTTTAAGTGTTTTCAATTATAAAAAAATATTCGCATTACCAGTCCAATTTGGAAACGTAGTGTGCGGGGTTTAAAAATATTTATTATATGAACATGATTTAAATATTAATTTTTTCTCTACGAAAACAGCTAATGAACGGTGTTTAACATTATTACGTGCGGTTTTAAAAAATATTTATTAAAAATACAATAACTGCAGTACATGCAATGCTTCTAACAAATTACACCAAATAATGCAAGGGTTTTGAAGAAAACATGAGTCATGCCTACTGTAATTGACAAGGAACTACATAATCCATAATTTTAATAATAGAACTATTGCATGAGTGGCAACTAAGTGTGTCCCATCTTATTAGTAATTGAAGAATCGTAAAGTGTAGGGTGTCTTTTCATAAATAATATTAGTCCCCCTTTTTTATATTTCCCCTTAAATTGGCAAAACTCCAAAACGATCTAAAAATGGCAAGGTATCTTACAATTTGATAAAAAAATATATAAACGCAATTTATACACCCCATTCTGATCTTGTTTTTATGGAGAACAATAACAACCCTCGTACTGGAGAAGCGGCTAAGTCGAAGAAAACTAAAGCGTAACTTGAAAAGCGCAATCGCCCACTCTCTTTGAGATAAGGGTGGAAACTAACACAAATTCATTATACAGTGTCTAGTATATAAAACAGTAGTCCTGTAGGGTATTGTAAATGCACATGCCTAATTTCATACAAACTACACTTGGCTGGCTACACAGATGGGGATAAAAATCAATACGGCGGAGAAAGAATATTTTTGTTTATTGGGGTTGAAGACGCTGAAAATATAAAGAAAGACACCGTAATTCTTAATATTCATATCGCAATTCAGGAAAAACATTTTGCCGTTTCTGGAAATATAAGTTTAATATGTAAAAGCTACTTGATGACGGGGTGAATTCGAATTTCAAAGGCGTTATAACTTCAGTTATTTAAGTTTTCAATGGCTAATAAACTATCGCAAAAGCCCGCTCACATTCCAGATTAAATTTCATTATTACCTGCCTTGATGTAACCGGGCCCAGAATGGGTTCGTTATGGCCCCATTGTTCAATTTCTGGCCCAAATATGTCCACAAAAGGACAATTTCTTATCAAAACTACAGTAAGACAGGTAAATTTTGTTGTATATTTCTTTCGGTTTACAAACAAAAGTCTTTGGAGCGCAAAGAATACCTTCCTCAAATCTCGGATCATCCCATACGAAATTTTAACCATTTAACTACCCCTATTGTGGACAATGCGAGCATTTGCACCCTTTCCTAATCGTTCATTTCATTTAGGATTTTTGTCGAGACTAGAAAGAAATACATACCGTCCACTGTTGACATGGACGATTGTACAGTAAGTCCGTGTTTTGTGACAAGATATCAAATTCTTAACGCGTTTAAACCTTTTTTTATGCATACTAATACTGATTGGCGTTCTTACGTACGAAGGGGTATCATTCGTAGAACGAAATTGGTAAATAAATCTAGTTCGATGCACTTGTACAATGCGTTACGCTGTAAGTATAGCGTGTCAAATAAATGCATGATAATAATAATAATAATAGTAGTAATCATAATAGTGCATTTTTGCGATAATAAAATCCATAAAACTGTAATAAGCATATCATCATTGATGTTAATAGTTTCCGCCTAGTTGAAACTAAGAAGCAACAACTGCTATAATGACATGTATTATAAATATACATATGTATGTTTATGAAATTATCCTGTTTCAGGTGTGTTGATATTTTCTCAGGCGATACTCAATCATATTCACGTCAAATAATAATTATAAATTCAGAGCATTTGTAAGTGTTCCGAAATAAGTGGCACTTTAATTGTTATTTCGTAAAGACCGGATTAAAGTAGACACTGACAAAAAATGAGAAAACACTTTTTATAGATGAAGATCTCAAGACAAGCGAAGATAAAATTGACCGGAAAACCCTTACATTTCATCCACTTTCATGTGTTAATGTTTCCGCATTTTCGCTACCACAACAATCATTCGGTAGCTACATGCTTTTAATGAACAGAAATGGTTTGTAATTTTCGGATTGATTCACATATGATTTGTTGATTTCCCATATCAAACATATACAGTATTAATTAAGTCCAAATTATGCAAATAATAATTCATATTCTATTTTATTCAGTAAAGTTAGGAAACACAATAGCAATGAATCTAAAAATTAATTTTCTAGCACAGAAAATCAAAATTAAACGAGAACGATTCTCCGGATATTTCCGCACCATATAATTTTGTAAGTCTTTAGATCTACCTGTCATTTTCAGTTATTTATTTAGAGAGGTTTTTAATCTATACAAGATTAATGATCATAATAATGAAAAGTTTTACTTAGAAATCCATAAATGTCCTTTTTTACTGCTGCAGTTTTGGTAGACACATTTTTAAAAATTTCCAAACTGAAAAATAAATTAAGTTGTTACACGTACATTTTGCAACTCATCAGTAACGTCAAAACAAATATACGAAATATGTACTGCAATTAATTATTTACTTTACAAAAATGTTTCTCATAAATCCTCGTTTCGCTAGCGAAGGAGCATCACCAGTCAACGGACTTGGATTTTCCATAACTTTATTGTGGTTTTATAAGTTATCGAACCTACGTACATTAATGGAACAGTTATTTAAATTCATTTGTACAGTTTTGTAAAACTATAATTTTTAAATGTCCGTTTTAAAATAGTTTACCACTACCACCCACAATATTATTTGAGTTTTTTCAAGAGAACTTTCATTTTATAACTTTACAAAGTAATATACACCATACAAATTATGAAAGAATAGATATTTCAAATGTTCCTTAAAGCGCTAAAATTTGGATACATTTAGATATGAGTTATAAAACTCAAAATTATTTTGAGGAGATTCACAGGATGACAAAATTTTTTAGTCCATTTTGTTTTATTTAAACAACTATTTCAAAAATTCATGGAAACAATATCAATTTGACGAGAAGATATTTAACAGCATCAGTTATAAATCAAAATAATTTGCACATAAAAAGCCATACAGTTTGAAAAATCACATTCCGCAAGTTCTACTACCATCTTATTTTGAGTTGAGAATCTTACAAGCAAGTTTTTACACAACAATTTCAAAATTTTTGAAAAATTTTCTACATGTATGATTCAGTAAAGGCGTTTAAAGAACATGTGCAAGATAAATATTAGAAATAATCTATCTTACAACTTGTACAGAAGGGAGCGTGGAAAATTGATTTTAAGTGTTAATAAAGCTTTAAAGACGAAAACATTTTTGTTTATGAACAAAGTTAAGAAAGTTTGAGAAAAACTACGATTATATCAAAATCTATTTGCCCCAACTTTAAATAAGCAAGATGTTACGGTAACCAAAATGCACGGAGAAGAAGAAAATTTTAACGGCATAGTGTAAGCAAAAACCAAATGTCTTGAAAAAATTAAAAATGTTAAGTGAAAGTGATGTTTTAATAATCACCTGAATTTAAAAGTAATTCGTGCCTAATAATACTTATGGTTAATCGAAAGCAGAGCTTTCCCGAAAAATTCAAACAAAACGCCTTGAACAGGCTGCTAGTATATTGCGAATGTGAATGTAAGATACCTTTTCTACCGTTTCTAAAATTTGATCTTTATACATAACTTTTAATTTAGATAAATCTGTTTTTCCCAAAGTATGTTGCAAAATTTTGTTTGGGGCGTTTTTATAGCAACGAGTCATGTATAATTCCAGAAAAAAGTAATTTATATAGGGTGCTTCCAAGGTAGATGAAGCTACGTGAGAAGATGATTCTTTAGCTAAAATTAAGAGAGGTCTTCAATATAAACTTTCAGAGCTATACCCTGTTGAAGATAAGATCTACAGGATGTTCAGAACATAAGAGGCATTATTTTAACAGCAGATATATCTCAATATGCGTGACAGAAAACGTTTATAAACTATGTGTTTAAATTGCATAGTTTTTGAAATATTAGCAATTAAAGTTTTCAGCCCGTCCCTGGTTTTTAACTTAGTCTACTGTATTCAAATGGTTGGTGGACGGTACACTTTAGTGACAGTATAACGCAAACGATTTCAGAACATCATTAATGAATGTTCTCAGCTAATGATTATAAATACCCGCAAATGTGGTGATGCGCTAATTACTGTTTAAAATAAAGTTTTATTTTCGTCCTTAAATTTTCCAACGATCTTTTAATTGTGCAAGTTTATAATTTCTTTAAGGTTTTAACTTAATAGATCTCATTTTTAGTACATTTTTACTCGTATTATTGTATATGGACACATTTTTAAAATAAATTTTACCATTAAAACTGTTTTACATTTTTGAGAAGTATCTACAAATTGTTAATATCTTCAATCAATTGGTTAATTTAAATTTTGTGAAAGTATTTCTAAATCTAAATGGTAAATAAATTTCATACAAATTTGACGTAATTTGTAGGCATTAATAAATATCTTTTTATACAAAATAATATGAATCAAACAGTCTTCAGTTTTATACATACAAAGCTTAGCAATATATTAAATACGTTTTATGATAATTAATCCATCAGTAATTTATAATCGATAAGCTATAGTTTTAAAGAAAAAGGTAAAACTGGATTATTTAAAAGAATAGGTTCGGTTATTTTTACTAAAACAGCTGATGCGACCTTGCATTCAATAAAGTTCATGAACAGTACATGTAATATGGTATTTGTAAACAAACAAAGTGATATTTATGTTTTCTTTTCAATTAGGTTTCATAGTAATGTAACCGTAACTATGATAACTATGCACGCGAAAATTTGCAAACATTTGTTTGAGTAGAATAAAAAAGGGCCCATCTACATGTGTGTTAAATAATGTGCCTTGTACCCAGGACAATCTGTATAACTAGCTTTCATATTTTCTTTAATTCTGAAAAAAGTATAAAAATAAAATTTAATGAAAGCTTACCTCTAGTAGGAAAGTTCATCTTTACAATTTTTGCTAGGTATTCCTTTAATTATTACCTAATAAATATTTTGTTTACTAACAGTTCTATAAATACAAATAGGCTTTAATAGGTCTGGGTTCACTCAAAATTTCTTTTGTCCATATAAGATGGAATTAAAAAGCAATACAATTATTTAACAATTTTAAGAATTAAAAAGAATTTACTCTTTGAGCATGAAAATTACAGTCTACCCTCAGAACTTTTTAAAGGCGTTGCTGATTACTAGATAATATTGAGGTAATTTTTAAAATAAAAATTTAATCGTTTTATATAAAAAAATACTTGTAGATAAAAAATAAGAGACGTCAAAAAGTTCGCAAAGTAATTGAACCTTCCAATGCGTATTTCAAAATAACAAATTTGCAACCCCCTGCAAGATTCCAATAACAATTCATGTAGGCAATTGTTATCCTTCTGTACTATAGAAAAGAACTGAAAAAGTTATAAAAATTAACTTCCTTACTAGAGGCAAATTTCACCAAATTTGATTTTTGTAACTTTTCCAGAATTGAGAAAAAATTAAAGCCTAGCCATTCGATCTAACTCTAGAAGTAGATGATTTACGCAAAAAGTTTATATGAAAAATCCTTCCTTATGTTTTGTCAAGGAACCATATCCTAGCGTAAGTATGTAAACTTTGGAAACACCCTGTGTAAGCAAAATTACTAACAAGCTTCTCTAAAGGTTGTATTAACTATTGGGTTTCAAACATGAGGATCCTTACACGTCTTATGCACGAGTCTTATGTACAAGGGTACAAGGTTTATTTTTTTTATTTCAAGGATACCTCCTCAAGGAACGATTATTTATACGGCTAGAAGATACGAAATATTTCTGCAATAAAGAGAGCAACTTGTTATACGTGTTGCCTATATAAATTGACTAAATAAATCATGTAGGTATATTACTTGTTCGGAATCGTACATAAGATTGCATCATGATTGCGGTCCAAAAATTAGATGTTTATTTTTGTGGTTTTGAAGTTCCTCGGCTTGCTGAAGTGGGAAAAAAGTATATAATATGAATTGAAAATCTTTTCTGGAATTCAAACGGTTGCAGCCTGAGACGAAGTCGACTAAAGTACATTTTAAACACTTCTTACATAAATAATTATTATCTAATGTAACTAACGGTAAGTTGAATGCGAAAATGTTTTTCCTGAAGTAAGAACTAGGTACCGCATTGAACTGTGGAATGTTTTAAAGTGCGTTAAAGCATTTTGGAATTCCAAATTGGTCGGCTCGCAAGCTAACGGGGCAGATATCCACTCAAAAACGAGAAGTGCATGTATAGTTGGAAAAGAGATTCGCTTGATCTGTAACAACCATACAAACACGTTATAAAGCGTATTTTATCGGCCTATAATCAAAAATTACCAAAGCTAAATTCGGTATTTATTATCGAACTGCATTTGGTGTTGTGAATAGCCTTTTTTTATGTTTTAGGTTTTGCAAAACAAAATATAATTTTAATCCATACATGCACTTTTATAATCTGCTCAATCAATTGATATACCCATAAATAGCCGAGTAGGTATGTAGGTATACGATATCGAGCTATTATTGATTAATTTGTAATTAGTAAAAGTATTATCTACATACGTACACATGTTAAAATATCGATAAACTGATTGATAAATGTGGGAAAACCTTGTTTAAGACGGTTAAAGGTAGAAATACTATGTATTTTTGTGCCTTCGTAAAGAAGTGTCGTTAGCTTTTTTGTACTCGAGGAATATTTTCAAATTTCCATCCATCAACTCGATACTTATAATATACACACATTGTTTCATCGGTAACTTCGAGCCATTCGAATTATAGTTTAGAGAAACAAACTACATATGTACGAATAAATACCTAGACGCAGTTTTTAATTATAGATATGGAAATATCGTTAATTTTAAGATACAATCATTTAAAATATTTTAAATTATTTATAATTAAAAATTGTATTAAATATAAAGATTTACAAAACCTTAAAATCACTACAAAATTTAAATTATAAATAAATTGAGTTGAATCATATTATGTCAGTCCACACTTCACATCGCGTCCTGCCTTTAACGCTGTATCTGAAGTGAGGTGTGTGATATCTCTATTAATAATGATTGTAATACAGTAACCCATTCTAGTATCTTCGCCTATTTTAAAAGGGAAGTGTGATAATATGTATAAGTTTTCAATGCGGACGCGTCTGTGCAAACAAATTTGAACCTTAGGGTGTGCATGTACTTCTCGTTCTTACTATATATTGTAATCGCTATCATTTAAAATATTTTAAATTATTTACAATTAAAAATTGTATTAAATATAAAGATTTACAAAACCTTAAAATCACTACAAAATTTAAATTATAAATAATAAACTTGAGTTGAATCATATTATGTCAGTCCACACTTCACAACGCGTCCTGCCTTTAACGCTGTATCTGAAGTGAGATGTGTGATATCTCTATTAATAATGATTGTAATACAGTAACACATTCTAGTATCTTCGCCTATTTTAAAAGGGAAGTGTGATAATATGAATAAGTTTTCAATGCGGACGCGTCTGTGCAAACAAATTTGAACCTTAGGGTGTGCATGTACTTCTCGTTCTTACTATATGTTGTAATCGCTATCATTATTTGTAATTTGTAATTAAGAGAGTTTACCTAAATTTATACAATGTTTAAGTATTTAAATAAGTTTTAAGTTAATGGGAAATTTAAAACAGTTGCTTTTATGGCACTAGATTAGCATCAAGGGACACGCAAAATGTTTGTGGCATTTCCTTAAATAATTATTAATACATGTATTAAACTTGGGCGAAGTTAGAGTGATACGTTAATTTGTCCTCATAAAACCTTGATTGGTCGAATCAAAATATATAGGAATGAGTGACATGATGCGTTTTAAAACAAAATTGGTGTTTCAGTTCTAAAGTAAATTTGGATTTACCTAGGCATTTAGTATTGACGCAAAACTCGCACGATCAGATATTTCATCGTCTAAGAAGAAATTACACAAACCAAGAACGGCTGACTTACAATATTATTGACGAAAAATATTTTAGTCGAGTAAT
>JAHWXV010103739.1:0-28105 GCA_024586415.1 Phrixothrix hirtus
AACATATATATATATATATATATATATATATATATATATATATATATATATGTATATATAACGATGAAACGTTATAAGCTGACCGCTATGGTGGAAATAATAATCTGCACCAGTCATCCTCAATTTTAAATGAAAATTTTTAATTCACGTGAAAGATTTATGCCGAAATCAATGGTTACGACATCCAGACAGCACTTCTTATATCACCTGAGTTTTATATGGAAAGAGGTAGGTCATCCTTCAAAACTCAGCGTAAACTTCGCGTTGAAAGCTTGATTTATATCATAGTTATCAAAGGTGGAAGAATGAGAAATCAAATTAGGTTAGTTCTTTTGATCATTAAGACGTGCTCCAATTGACACGCAGAATTTCATGAATGGCGTTTTTAAAATGTTAAATAATGAAAAAATTTGTATGCAAGGATACCTGTTTATCCGGATGCTGCAGAGTGTATGCTTATATTGTTTGTTCAAAATTGTCTGAGATAGTACTACAGGCAACCAAATGTGCACTATTGGTATTCATCAATACTGAAAATCTCTAAATTAATAAAATTATTAATAACTATTACTTTATAATAGTCATTATAAAATAACACCAAAATTTATTTTATTCTTAATATTATTTAATGCGATCACTTATTGCAGTTTTAAAATTAAACAAATTTAAAAATATAGATCTTTGTTATCTAGGCATACGTTAATTCTTCGTTTCACATTTTGAAAGACTCTTTGAGGTTGCTCAATGGTAATTTGTTGAATTTCATTTGTGATTTCTTCTTGTAGTTCTTCCAGAGTACAAATCCTGTCTTTAAATACGTTAATATTAAGTTGACCACACAAATAAAATCTGGGGCAGTCAAATTGGGTGATTCTGGGGCCAAAAACCTTGATTTATAATTCTATCGCTATAAAATTCCTCAAGATATGTTATCGTTTCTCTTGCTGTATGTGCCGATACATTATCTTATTGAAAGAAACCATTTCGTATTTCATCATCATGAACATGTTCAAGAAATTCTTTTAAAATAATTGTTCAATACCTCTCGGCTATAACAGTTCCTCGAAATAATATAGCCTCTATTATGCATCTTCTTGATATAGTAACCCACACTCCGATTTTCTGAGGATGTTAAGGCGTTTCAACAAATACATGGGGATTTTCAGCCCCCAAATGCGGAAGGTTTGCGAATTAACGTAGCCAGATAAGTGAAACCATGTTTCATCAATAAAAACTATAAATCCAGAGGACTTCTATTATGTGCCAAATTTTCATTAAACCATTCACAATATCTCATTGAGCTTGCATAATCAGGTTGCTGATGCAGAACAGCTATTTTGTAAGGATATAAATAAAGCTCCCTCTCCACAGCTTTATGAAAAGTTCCAAGTGACAACCCTAAAATTATTACAAAATATTTTTATAAATGTATAGTGTAGATACCTGTTTGAGCTGAAGATTTCCTTATTAACCTTTTAAGGTTAGTTATTATGCGATATTCAATATCACTCAGTGCATTTCCTGTCAATGTTGTTGGTCGCCTGAAAGACTTTTCCTTACAGATGCAATTTTTGGCTTCTAATCGCATAATAATGTTGTGTTTATGATTGACAAAGCTGTGGTGATGTAACTCTACAGGAGGAACCTGCTGTAAAAATTATTGAATGCAAGACTCTAAGTTATACGTTCAGTTTTCATCTGTATTTACTATTGGTCTTCGTCAAGAGAGCATTAAAATAAACGCGTCCTAATTAAATGTAAATAGCATAATTTTAAATTTTTTAGATAAAACTGAAACAACAAAAGGTATTACTTGCATGTAATAATTTATAATTAATTGTGCAATCTAATCTTATTATACTAATATACGTTTAATAGTCCTGATATGAACTAATTTTTCAAAAAACACAAAAATAAAGCAAGAATAGGCGAAAATCAACAAATAAATAGAGCAATGAGCACAATATTTGATACTGACAGCTGCAGAAAAATGGCGATATTTTTTCTTATCAGCCTAAATTATGAATTGTTCATGGTTTTGTTGACCTTGATCTTAAACAATTTTGAATATACGCTCTTAATAATAAGAAATCAGCCAAACACAGATGATGGTAGAATAGATGTACGATGATAAATGTAATTATTATTAAATAATCAATTCACGATACAAAAATGGTAATGATTACGGAAATAGCGAGTGCGAGTAAATAAAAAAGCATTTCTATTACCAGTCGTAGCACTCGGAAATCGCATCATTATAAGGGACAGAAACTGTAGAAGACCCTCTATGAAGATGATAACAGAACACCTTAGATAGCAGCTTATGAGAATACGGACCTAGATAAAGCTGCAAAATATACCACTAAAGTAGATGTTCTCTCAATTGCTAAATGACTGCCTTTCTTGGAAAGCTAAGATAAAAGACTCGGCAAAGCAGTTTTAACAATAACTAGTCGCAACTAATTAGTTCAAAGTTGTCAATTTAGTAATGCTAGATTAGTTTCAGTTATTAGGTGATCTAGATAAATTATTTAAATTTAAGAAAACAGTAAACATGATTTATTGAAATATAAGTGCCAAATTAAATAAAATAAATTATTATGAATTCGATAAAAATTTTGTAGCACAAAAGGAATTTAACCATAGTTATATCCCAATTTAAAAACCCAACCTAATTTTGGTGGCGAAATATAATTGGTAAGGTCATAACTAATTTGCAGGTGTCCACGTAGAAATTATAATCATTACAAGATTACAAAATTAGTTATTAATATAGTTTGTTTCTGAGTAGTTATTATTACATTAAACAGAAAAGTTATCATTTTGATAACGAAAATGGACATTGCAATATGCTGCAAACTAATAGGATTGCAATAATTGCAATACAGCTTAACAAATATTTACAAAACCTTTATTTTGTTGGCCCAATTTTCCAATCCGGCCTACGTTTAACCCTGCTTCTTTTAGAGACTCCTTTGTTAGCCTAAAATAAAATAATGTAATATTTGGATAGACAACAAAACTAATTTACCAAAATATGAGTAAATAAGTAGCCAACCTATTGCGAACGAGTTTTATAGATCTTTATTAAAAAAGAATAAAATAAGTTGTTTAGAAATACATGCACCTCAAAGGCAATATTTAGATTAGCGTAAAATCACCACTCGTCTCTGAGTGTACCTAATCTACAGGCGGATGTATAATTAGAATATTTAGACCCCCTCAAATAATTACTGCACTCGCTCTTAAAAAATAACGAACTTTACATAATTTTCCTGGAATTTAATTTTAAACTATTAATGTACAAATAATTGCATAGGATGTGCCGCTAGAAAGCATTTATTGTCTAACCCAGCTGACACCTTCTCTCCGGGTTTCTAATGTTGCACGAAAGGGCAATAAAACAAATTACTCCGTATGTTCATGCGATTCAAGATAACCTATTTACTTATTTAGCTAAATAACTCAGCTTTACTTTGGAGAGATATATTGCAGGATAAAATACTTAACAATGGAATTTTTGCGGTACAAGTTAAATGTAAAAATAGTCCTGGCTAACAACGTCATTTAATTTATAAGAATTTAGTAGCAGATTAGTAGGTATTACTTACTGTTTACCAGAAATTGAAACTCCTGGTGTTTGAGTTACCTCATACGAATACGCTTCCTCTTTTTTACTTTTTCTGTTTTGATTTGGTACTAAATCCTTATGGAGTTGTCCCCTGTTAGAATCCTTGGCAAGTTAAATTTAATCAACAACGTACAGATTACTGAATTGTGTGTATAGAATCATTAGAGTCAAGTTAGAGGCAATAAATAATTACTTGTATTGCTTTATAATAGCTAAGTTTATAAAGGTTCCAAACATTTGAAATTTTTAAGCAATTGAAGGCTAAATAGATAGGTTTAAATTAAAAACAACTGACATGATATCAGCGTAGAATTCGTATTACGACACAAATTAGTCAAGACCTTTAATTTTTGGTGTGGTACACTAAGATAACGCCTATGCCATTTTACTATGCTACTATCTTAATAAGGGTCAGACGAATAATTTTGAGTGTCAGTTTAAATTCTTTAGAGCGCTGCTGCAATCCAACTCTCAACGTGCTTTGTGATGCCATCTGGCACGCAGTAAAGAAAGCTTCTTGCTTCCACACCACTCTAGCCTCTAGTGACTAAGTCCAAATTTCTCCTAGCAAACAGGAAAACGAGGGGAATTAAGATCTATATTTAGAAAACTGCGTCTCAAATGGCTGCTGATGTACTGGTTTCAAAAAATGCCCTTTGTTTTCACAAAGCGTTATCATGGAATTCAAGTACTGTTAAGTTTATAATAGAAAGCATATTTGAAATATTATTTTTAACTGAATTATTTATTATTGGAAAATTTGCCCTTTTAATTTTGAACATAGAGGTGTTGATGGGATTTTACCAATTATGCTCAGCCATGAGCATACATCTATATACCGGGTGTTCTTAAATAATTATTATGATTTGTCAAAGTATAAGATGCGTTTACACCCTTATTGCTAAAAAATACGAACCCATAGATTTCTTCGGAAATTACACCTGTTTAACGCGGTCGTCAGGAATTTTGAAACAGGGTGGCGTTTTGGTTGATACGCAAAACAACTAGGCCTCAAATTAAAACAAAATCATTATCTTATAAATATAAAGTATACACCCCGGAGTTACAAAAAGTAGTTTCGAAAATAAAATTGTGTTAAAGAATCACAAATATGAATTTTTAACTAAGCTAATATAGCTAATTACAGAAAAATTGAACTTAAACAAGGCAGAGCTTAACTATGTATAAAACTTAATTAATTGACAACCAACTCACTAAAAGGATTGTTCTAGGCAATCAATGTGCTGGTTTATATAAATTAGTACTTACAAAATAATATTATTTTACTAGTAAATTGGCCTACAATGTACACAGTGTATCGAAATATTCCGCCACAGCATCTAAAAAGCCGAAAAAATCTATAAATATACAAAACTATATATATGCTAATTAAAGCAATTAAGTTCAAATTTTGTTTATAATGGACACAATTTTTATAACTAAATTATCAACTTAAAATCAAAAATTCTGGTAAATTATGACGTAAATGGCCATAGCCTCTGCTTGAACTTTAAAAAACAAGCAGTTGGAATTGTAGGATTACAACATAATTGTTAAATGAGAAAATTGGCTTCTTGATGGCTCCAAGGATATTCCAAGACGCAAGACTTAGTAATGCCTGCAATTGATTAAGCTTCCTTAAATTGTAGCTTTCCATTCAAATGAACTTCCACTATATAAATAAAAGTAAGATCGGATCTTTGGATATCCAAAGATAACCACATACAAGAATGCAATTAACAATTTTTTTATTTATAAATGTAATGAGTACTGTCGCAATTTATCTGAACAGCACAAAACTACCATTAAAAGCTGTTACACCTTAGTAAGACACATATTCCCAGAATTTAGCAAGCTGGAGTTTATAAAGATCCCGTCTTTTACAAAAATTTTGATGACTTTTTACTCCTTTTAAACAATGTGCATTCATACAGACCGGTAAACTTGCCCTTCGCAATACCTCCTTTAAAAACCTTAGCAGTTAAGGAAAACCTATTTTATTCAATATAAAACGATTCGTAACGTATGAAAAATAGTGACTAATTTCACACTTATTTGTAATGTGATATATTTTAAATTAAGTAACGACAGAATAAATCTAATTAGAAAATTTTAAAAAATAACGAAGTGTTGTTAAATATATGTTGATGTAAAATAACTTGTACGGAAAATATTTGCAGATAATGTTTGCTGCATCTCTTAATTAGGTTTGTAATTATTTAATATTTACTGCTGGTATCGTTATAATCTAAATAAACAACATAGCGAACAATAAACTTTTAACTTTTAACTGCTAGTTGCCTCCCGTTGCTTCAAATGTATCAATGAAGTCGGGAAACATGTATACCTTTATGCATATACGTTCTTTGTATTTATATTTGTGGGTTTAAAAACCAGATTAGAGATAACCGATTCAATTTGTTTATTAAAAACAATAAAATATCATACACTATATAAAAACATAAAATCAAATACTTATAATAAAACAATTAAGATTTTTAGGCTCTGTTAACTTTAATCATATTAATTATAGAATTGTAGGCGTGAAAATCTCAAAATAAATAAATCAAACAGATAAATTTTCAAATTTTCAATTTAATCAATGTTTTTAGTTTAGAGAATGATCATGACTTGAATTGACTGACTATCTTTGTTTAAATGATAATTTAAATTTAATTGGTTGTATTTTCGAATGAACTTTATTGTTCGAAGGAAATTATTTGCGATGCGGCTTCACTTGAATATAATTAATGGAATTTACCTTTAAACGAGTCTTTAGCTTTGATCGTACGTGGTTTGTACTGCAAAAGGTCTACATTAGGCTCCTTATGGTTCTCTAATTTGATAAGACCAGAACTGTTCATCAGCTGCTTTCATTATACGTTCGATGTACTACTTTTGCACTTAGAATTGATCATCACTAAACGACTGGTTATCAGCTAAGGACTGGATACCAAAAAGACATCGAGTCTGCATAAGTTAGTCCTTATATAATCTTTAGCATTTCTATGACAACCGATTTGTAAAATGTGTCTTTACCAATCGCGCAACTTCATTTTACAACCATTCTATTCCACTTCACTGTTTAAAACCGTTATTTTTCAAGTCTTGTTCAAATCTCTATTTTATAAAGATTGCCTTGTAGGTTTTCTCGACATGAGTATTTAAATAGGTCTTAAGATTTTCATTGACATATATCTTTAACTATTCTAGTTCTATAGATCCCTTTGAACTTTATGCAATTGTTCATTTTGATGAATGCACCTTCAAGGATATATTTTTCTTGATGTTATTTTTAAAATACTATAATATTTACTTATGTTAATTATACTTAAAATTAAGGTTTTAAATAATGTGTAATAAACAATATCTTAGCACCTAGTATGCGAAGTGTGATCAAAAATATATAAAACATTAAGTCGTTTTTACTTGTAGCAATTAAATAAGGTATAAGAAATATAAAACAATAAAAATACCTTACTAAAACAATACTTACGAGGTTGGTTTGAGAAATGTACGGAGTATCATCTATTATTCAATATTAGAGCTATAAATTTTAGCCATTGATATACAGTCTCACTTAGCATATCAGCACATGTGAAATTACAATTCGATCTGTTAAATCGTTCTTTATTTAAAAGTTATTAAAAGTCGATGTGTAAGTGCATTGTTTTAAGATGGAATATTTGAAACATCGTACTGCATTTGAATATATGTCACTTTAGAAGTAGAAAGTAGTTTTGACATAAATATAGTAATAAAAGGGTTACATGTTTGTTATTGCTTTATATAAAAACATTAACTACGCTATCGAATAGTTTTATTTCTTTCTGTGTAGAAACCCATATATGACCAACAAGACGTGTTAAAATTGACCGTGGCACGTTACTCTTATTGTACATGTCACTTTATGACATAATTGGTATTACATTAGTTATAATATTTTGCTTTAAAGGAATTTTAAGCCTTTTGTTTATCTAATTTAAGGAAGTCTAGAAAACTAAAAAAGAAAATTAAATAATCTTGAAAAAGATACTAAGAAGGTTGTGAAGAATTGTTTATTTTAAAATATGACTAAAAATATGTAACCCTTGTTTGTACGGCTTAGAACGGACATTTATTGTTTTCTAAATATTTTAATATTTTTTAGAAACATGCACTTTCTATTTACAGATCTCTTCAGTTGTAGTTTTAGTCAATTTTTCATTGTCTTCCATTTTATATTTCTAATGTTATTTGCAATATTTTATTCATAAATGTAATATTTCATATTTCGTTCTATTTTTCAAACCTTTCCAATATGATTCTACAAATCTTTCGTTCTCTGTTCCCATTTTATTAAATCATTTTTATATTTTATATTTCATTTTTAAATCTTGTAGCTGAAATGAAATTCGCATCGAAACAGATTGCTTTGCGTATTTATCGATAACCTCATATTCTATAATTCAATTTTCAAATGTCTTTATTTTATCTTGTGGTTCAAATTTGATCATCTATTGATTAGATCATGCACGAGAATACGCAAAAATTTGCTCCACATAATATAATTTAGTAGAAACTAATATCAATAAATATAGATTGTTAATAAATGCTATAATTATTTTTACGACACAATACAATTGATAATATAATATATATAGATGTGCCAATAGTGTGCACGAATAAGTAAGTTATTGTCTACGTTCGTTTTGGAAACGATAATGTAACGGCCAACCGTACAAGTTACTGGACAGGCGAAAGGCTGCTTAACTCCGAAAATTTTCTCTGATGACTTGCTTCAACACATTCCTTCAGAAAAACTGTTAAGTTAACATAATACATAATAACCCTAGCACACTTAAAAAAAATGTTATAGCTGTTTTCGAGAAAACCGCAAAAAAACTTAAAAATCGCAAGAACAAAGTGGCACTTCCAGTCATTCGCTTTTACCTAAATTCTTGACGTCTCATGTGTAGAAGATAAAAAAACTTAATATACAATTTCATTCATATATGATATTTAGTTTTCGAAATATGTTGTTCACTAGGTATTTCCAGTTACACGATTTTCGAAAGTTTATTAGAGAAACAGCTTGATTCATATAAAACGGAATGAAGTAACTATGAAAAGTACTAAGATTTAAAAAATTGTTAGACCCCATTTCAAGAAAATCGAGAAAACGAATATTCGGAAAATATGTAGAAATGACTGAAATAAAGTGGAACTTCCAGTTATTCGATTTTAACCACATTCTTTATTTGACATACCAGTATAATTATGGCCACAAGTATAAATTTTCATTCAGATAGGACTTTTAGTTTCATAATTATTTTATATGACGCTGAAGATACTTCCGGTTACTCGATTTACGGAAAAGTTTCTAAGAAACAGCATAAATTATATCAAAGGCCATTAAATGTCCAAGAAATTCAATAAGTTTTAAAAAATCGTTACAGCTGGTTTCGACAAAGTCACAAAAAACGAAAAATTCGGAAAATATCTAAAAATAACAGAAATAAAGTTGTACTTCCGGTTATTCCGTTTTAAGAAAATTCCTGATTTAGCATGCACAGGTAGTTAGAATCTCAAATATAAATTTTCATTTATTTAGGACTTTCAGTTTGATAGTTATTTTATTCATAGTTAATGGTAAGAGTACTTCCAATTAGTCGTTTTATGGGCATTTTTCTGAGAAATTGTCTAATTATATGGAAGCGCATTAAATGTCTAAGAAATCCAATAAATTTAAAAAATCGTTATAGCCGATTTCGAGAAAATTGCGAAAAACCAAAAAATGATAAGAGTAAAGTTGCACTTTCAGTTATTGAATTTTAGTGAAGTTATTGAGGTCGCATGCTAGGACAGATATAATCTCAAATATAAAATTTTTTTCATCTACGATTTTTCCTCTTCGAGATATCCTGTTCAAATGCATACAAACACACACACACACACGCATGCACGCCCGCGCACACGCACGCAAGCACGCACGCACGCACGCACTCGTGCACGCAGGCACGCACGCACTCACGCACGCACGCACGCACGCACAAAAGCGCGCACGCACGCACGCACGCACGCACTCACACACACAGACATATCAATTTTTAAAAACAAGATTTTCGGACTCAAGGTATGGGAAAACGTGATTTCCACTAAAATTTCGGCATCAAAAATGTTGAACAAAAACAATATGCTATATTTCATATAGATAAGAGAATGTAAAAATAGTAAAGATTTATCATACCTATACATCGCGCGTAGTTTGAATTTTCAGTAAATAAAATTAGGGCACAAGTGAAAGCTCTACAATGAACATTTACATGGCTAGTCACAAAAAAATTCGCATAACTCAACAAAATTGTATGTAAGCAAAGACATGCATTTTCGACTAGCGCGCCGGAGACACTCGTGTATAGCTATTTCGCCTTTGTTAGAGATCATGAATATGAGGTAAGCCCAGCCCACTATTTGCAGATGCTATTCTATATCGTAATATAATCGCACTTATTATGCGCTTAAAAGGGAAGCTTGCACCTTCGATTAGTTTGCCGCGCCTATCTCGTGGTGATGATCCCAAACAACGGTGAAATCGCGTTATACGAGTGGCTCCGGCGTATTCTTTAAAATGTATGTAATGATTCGCTTACCTATAATTCAGATAAATTATACGGTTTTGGTGGTGACTAGCCATGCAAATGTTAATTTTTTATGATCACATTTGTAGAACGTTTTACTTATGCAGTAGTTCTATTTATTTAAAATACAAAATACGCGGGGTGTGTACGAGCTGTCTTTATCTTTTTTATATTTATATAAATCATATATTCATAGATAGCTCTATCATTTTATATCATAGTACAAAATATGTAGGATGAGCAGGAAAGATGCTACAACGTATTATCTATTCATTAAATGATGTTATTACGAGCATTATAGGATTAGTTACAAATCAGACAAATGTATTTATTCGACCTGTACTCCTTGGTTCTCAATACAGATACTTGGCGATTCGTTACAAAATGTGTAAGTCGTTGGCAATTTTTTTTAGGGTCACAGCAGATAATGTATGTTAGGCATTATATAGGGCCATTGATATCGCTAAATTCCGCGACATACATGGGTTCGTTAACCATTACCTATAACCAAAAGTTGCAAGGGCTCCAGTAAGGTGACTTTTCCGACTAATACAAAGCTTTTTCCCATCAAATTGAATTCATACCAAATATGTTAGGCAGGTATTTTAGAACTCGAAGTCCGAAATGCGCGGGTGAATCGTCTCGCTGAAAGAATCTATTTTTCAAAAAAATTAACGGCACACTGTCGGCCAGAGTATTATTCAACATATGCAAGTGTAAAGCGCCAGCAGTTACAGTTGGGCCATGAATATAACATGTACATATCATTTCAAATAGGAATAGTACGCCTTAAGAGAACTACAAAGTGTATAGTGTCCCAGTTCAACCAAACTATTGGTAACCTAAAAGATACATACTTATTTACTGTTCCATTTACAAGAAGTGCGACTCCATCCGAGAAAAGAATCAGAACAGACTGATTTAATTGTATCATTGCCAAGAACATTTTTGCAGCTTCACCGTTGTCAATATCTGAAGGTGTTTATATCATTTGAGTGCGATATGACTTCATCGCCTAATAAAGAACTTTTCGTTGCTTTAACTTAGATATGTTGAAGTCCAGTGACCTCAGTTACCTTATTTAGCCTATCTTGGATTGCATTTTGAACGCGTATGATGTTATCCCTCATTAAAATATTTCTAAATTCTTTAAGTTGTTCGCTACTTCCCGTACAGCTGTTTACAACCAAACGCTATGCGCACATACATTCTACGGACTATTATAAAGTTTAAAAGATCCATGTTATGCAATTCTTGAAACTTATTCTTCTACTACCGATTGTGACTGAAAAAAACTTCCATCTGCGCTGCAACACTTCTTCTTTTTTGGAAGCCAGTTCGTGTTGCCAAATTTAGTCCCAAACAGAAATACAAAAAAAACCAAGAATGAATCAAGATAAAATTTACGCATGCGTGGTAATATCTTTTGACTCGCCGTATATTAATAAAAGCTCGAAATAAGTAATCCATGTTATACGGTTTAATTAGGACGGAATTTCAAGGAATGCGCTGGTATAAGTTATATATAATTCTTTCGTTCTGAGTATTTTAGAAATTGATATCGTATTTACTCCCGTTACTCTGTTCACGCCAGTTTGGACTCTAACACGATTTCTTTTATGAATAAAATGAAAAATGATGATATTGCTTGGTAGCTCTGTGACTTCAATTCTTTTGTTTTTCTAAGGATTGGTGGAAACTTTATTACATTTTAGATCCAATTTTTTAAATAATAATAAACTTAACATATAGCACGTTTGGGTCATTTCGGACCCCATATGTAATTATCATAAGATAAATTAGCACTAATAAGATTATTGTTCACTTCCCGGCAATTTGCTCTGCATTTCCTTTCTCGTAACAGTTTTCCTCCTGTGGATGTCCACGCTTGTGTGTGCTTTAAATGAATGTTTTCAATATATTCAGTGAAACGCTAGTGTTCGCAGTTTTTCAATGAAGTGGAAGATATTATCTGTGGCTTTTTAAAGATGAAAAAGTATTTTTTAGATAGTGGAACAGAAACCATGTCAAGTGCTTCAGTTGACCAAAAAACTGTATTTGAAGTAGTAGGATACCTTTCTGAAATCTCTGATTCATTTTTTAAAGAAGAAGGAAAAAATTACAGATCATATTTATTTATCTTAAAATACGGTGTATCGTAACTTCTTTATGAAATTTGAACAGCATACGAGGTTAACCTAAAAAGAACCAGAACTTTAACAAGAAACACAAAATCTAATCCTTGCAGGATTGGGACCCTGATCCCCTTCAATATAGTCCCATTGTGTTGCCACACTCTTATCCCAACGCTATTGCCACAGCTGAAAGTACTTCTAGAATGCGTCTTTTGGAATTGCCTATAGTTTCGTCATCGCATACTGCATTATCTCATCTCTCTTCTTAAATCTAGGGGCTTTCGATGAAATGTTTACTTTTGGAAATAATTAGAAGTCGCAAGGAAGCATCTATGGAGAGTGGGAGCTTGGTAGAAAATCGGAATTACATAGTTTGTAAAAAACGTCTGAATTGGGTGGGATACATTTGCCGGAGCATTATCGTGATGCAGCTTACAGTTTTACGACTTCCAGAGGTCTGGTCTTTTGCAATTCAAAGAGTTTTCTGCCTGCATTAATAGTCTTTCCGATGTGCATTCAAGACCTATAATGCCACGGCAATAAAAAAAGACAGCCAACATCATCTTGACTTATATATGTACCTGTCACCTTGAGGACGAAAACGCTTCCATAATAATGATTGAGCTTTTGTTTTTGATTCTTCGCCAGTTATGCGCGCAGCTCTCCTTATTGCAGTCTTATCGGCAATTTATCGCACTTTTTTAATGACAGTTCCGTTACTTCGTGCGCAATAGAAATGCGACGAACACGTATGACATTAATTCGTACACTGGCTACCTTGTGACAACACTACCTTCCGGTGATCACGCCACAATTCACCCATCTGCATGAAGATACCTTGCAGTTGAAAATTAAAGTTCGGATTATTTTTACACAAACTTCGTATATATCTAAATCAGATAAACTCAATTTAAAAAAAAATAAGAGCGTTAATGTTTATTAATTAAAAAGTATCATACCAAATTTGGGAGTTCACTGGTTATATGAACACGTTCGATTTAAATGTATCCTTTCAAGCTTGTGTGGTGTGGTAAAGGGCCGTATATTTGATTTAGATGTTCATATTCGTTGTTTTGTGTTCAGAAAGAAAATGTTTTTAATGTCCAAATAAAAAATTCTAAAAGTTTTGTACGTTCCCTATCAACCTAACCAATGTAAGCTTGTTATAAATTAAATTTTTGTTGCAGATTTCCCTATTGCTTATTTACAAATAATTTCTAGTATTTAGCTTTTAATTTTATCTCTAAAAACTAAAACTTGGTCAGTAAATTCAATTTACTTTTAAAATGATGGTAACATTCATAGATAGGTAAATGAAGTTACGTGAAAATAATGTTAATTTTAAAATACGTAAGTGAAGCATGCGTTAATTTTTAAAAATATAATAAAACAGTCCAAATGGGCTTAAAAATTGACATATGAAGTCATTCTCTACTAATTTACATTATACAATATGTAAATCTCCTGTATATGGATCGGAAAATTAGAGAGTATCGAAATATTACATTCTAATTTGCACTTACTTCTTCTGCAGTTTATGTTGAAATTCTGAATAAATAAACATTCATATTTCACATTTTTGTGGTAAGCAACTATATTCCAAGAGATGTTAACGCGAACTTACACAGCAATCAGGAAGACACGCTTCTAAAATGTACTACATCTTATTCCAAGTTTTACCAAGTATACTATTTCACAAAATAGGGATGAATTTACTGCTTTACAACTGTTTGTTACAAACATAGACCCAAATACAGAGGAGGTTTGTGTATACGGTGATAAATGGAAAACACCTGACGGTGTTGAATTCAATGCTTATATAGGTTTACTCCTATTAACTGGAGTTTTTAAATATTGTAATGCTGCAAAAGATATTCTGTCAGATGTAATAAAGGGGAGAGCCGAATTTCACTCGTTTTGAAATTCATGCATGCAGAAGGTAAAAAAATAAACTTCCAAAATATTTCAATCTCAGTGCATTTCTTACCGTTAATGATTAATTACATGCATTTATAGGGAACTTTCCATTCCAACATTGCAAGTCCAGTAAATTTGGCAAAGTACAGTATGCGGTTTTGGGTTCTCTATGCTAATGAAACTAGTAATGAATGGAACATTTAGCCATACACTAGAAAATTATCAAAACAGCCTCTTGAGGAAAATCAGGCTTTTAGTGTTGTTTTATGTCTGTCACTTAGTTTGGAGAACATAATATTATTTGTAATAATTTTTACACGTCATTTTAATTTTGTCAAATAGTTTTGAAAAGAAATGTAAGTATGTAATAGATGCTTACAAAAAATAAATCATCTATTCCACTTAAATTGCAATGTTCAAGAACAAAGAAATCTATTCATCAACAGTTGTGCTTACAAATAATACTATGCTGGTTGTCGTGAGACGAAACGGCATTGATCACCTTTTAAGGGTAATGATTTCAATAACGTGAAACTTACAGGGCTTCATGGCCAGTTAAGGAGATGGCATGTATCAAAGATGCATAAAGATTTTCTATTAGATAAGCACCTCTACGCTGATATCGAAAGGCGAACGTAAAATTGACAAAAATCTAGAGGGTGTCACTCTACCTGACGACGATTAATGCATCTCTATGCGATACTTTGGAGTTGGAAATCATAGTTCGAAATCACTCAGAATATTGGAATACTTCTGCTCATAAAACTCATTTATTTACACCATCGATTACAAAACGTCGTACCTAGTAGTTGCACATCAATGTAGCTTAAAACGAACAGTTCATAATTAAAATAGATAAATAAAATAAATGTCGGTATAATGCAACAAAATTAATTTAGGCAATGTAGATCGAATGCAATATTTAAATTAGAATAATCATAGAATCAAAACTAATTGGATCCTGGATCTGTCGATGTACAATTTACTCATAATTTACTTAAAAGAATTAAAATATAGAAATAAAATGGTGAATTGTAATAATTAAAGAATTTATATTTCCTAAACGAATTCGTGCAGAATTCGCGAAATATGGAGCACCCTTGTACACTTGTGTCTATAAAAATATTATAAATTTATTATTCTACTGTTTACTAAATAAAATTAATTATAAACGGACTCTGAAATAACTTCTGTAAAATTTAGTGATTGAAAGATTTGCGGTGTTAAACTGATAAGCTATCTGAATTTTCATTGAACCTTCATTAAGTCGATTGAGAACTCAAATGGTTCGGTAAAAGGGCTAAACAAACGGAATGAACTTACTTGCATTATTGACTAGCGTTAAAGCAGTTATTACGCATGATGGAAACGATTCTCTTCAACTGGATTTCTTACGATATGAATAGAATATACGAGTGTTCTGTAATCTAAAATAACCTCCTATCAGTGCAATACTTGGCTAATATGATCGTCCGCTACGGGGTAACTAAATTATCCATCCATCATCCATCACGGAACGTATTTTAGTAAATATAGTTGAGCTGCTGCTCATATTTAAGATTTAAGCTTAAATAATTTCAACTGGTCAGATTAAATGCATCACGGCACTAGATGCCATTGTCAAAATGTGTGCAGATAGGTGTTAAGCTTTCCGACGAATATGTGACCGTCCATGACTTAAAGTGTTATACTAGTGGGACTTCACTTCCGTGATATGCTCGTATGTTTCAAACTGCACATTTCTTTTGCATTAATTAAATATTTTATTTAAAATGTAAAAGCTTTTCTCATCAACGCAAAATAAATAAGAAATGCATTAAAATGTTTTTATAATTCCTAATTCTAAAAAAGATGAACCCAACGTTTCGAAACTTAATTAAATTTAAATAATAATAGGGTATTATCTGTAAATGACATCTACGGGGTTGCTTCAAATAATTTTTATAATAAAATTAGTCAAATTTTAGATTTTAGATTGGAATTCTACGAACGTTGTTATGAACACATTACATAAGATTATCTCAAATTATATTTGTAAACGGAAAACTAATAAATGAATAGTTACAGTGTTTACAAGTATTTTTCATATTTCAGCAGTGAATGTATTTTTATGTATAATGTATTTATAAAAGTAAATTCAAATTGAAAAGAAAAACATTTAGAAACAGACGAACTTTTGTGGAAACTCTGGGCGAGTCACTAGTAAAATGACGCATTCAGAGAGGAGAGGTGCTTCCAAAACAAATAGTCGCAATTGAAATTATGCACCATATCTAAACGCACACAAAGGGAAAAAAAGAACACTATACTAGCAAAGCACACAATGTAGTAGAGAGAGGAGTCGTTACCACTTGGATTCACAACTAGATAACGAATTTAAAAACACAGGTAGGAAATTTAAATACGAGGAGAACTATTAATAATGTTTGAGGAATTGAATATTAGTAGTATTGGTGTTCTACAATTGTGTTCGTAAAATTTGACATAGTTTACCTATAATACAGTTGACAGTTGGATTTCAAAGCAAACAGTTTCGTTTGAACAGACGTAATTTTGTGGACATTTTTTTATGACTTTCGGTACGGCTTAACACAAAAACAACGTGTGGAACAATTTAGTTCGTTATTTGGGAATGCAGTATTATCTAATACTATGATTTATAACATTTGAAGACGATTTTCGCGGGGTCGTCCATACACCTCTATTGTTGCTAAAAAATCGGAGTTGTACGTGAAATAGTTGAAGCGGATCGGCAATGATATATTGTGAGATAAGGACATTCTTGAACATTGCTGTGAAATAAATACATATAGTTTTGCACGATCACTTTATTGTTAGGAAGCTTTGAAGTCATTGGATCCGGTACAATTTGAAATAATAGCAAAAACGATCACGTGTCAATTGAAAATTCTCTAAAAATTCGACCATGGTCGTTTAAATTCTTTGTATTACATCGTAACAGGTGATGGAAGATGTATATATTCGTAGGAGTCTGAAACTAAAAAACAACCAACTATTTGGGCGTTGTGAGCTAAAAGCAATGTACATGAAGAGTTTCGAAAACGATCTTTCCTCATTTCTTCGAAAAAATGGGTCATGTTGCAACTTTCGTATTAGAGAATCGAAGAGCATTTAATGCAGACTCATATACTTCAAATTGTCTGTGCGCAAGTTATCATTGAAAACAGCAGACACAACTTAAAGCAAATGCGAGTGCGCACCATAATATAACAAACCCTAGACCTTTTTAATAATTAGTGACGACATCGAAATAATGACTCATTTCCCATATTCGAGAGCGTTTTTCATCACTTAAAGAAGCTGTTGAAGCATTTAAACCGCTTAATTCGGATGTACTTCGTGAAGAGCGGAGAACATGTTTCAAAAATTATCTCATTGATTGCAAAAGCGTACAGGGCGTTTCAAAAAAGTTAGGAGGGTATATACAATCGTGTTCTTTGTATGAAAATAAATGAGAAAGTTCATTATGCATATGGTCCGAAAATAAACGTTAAGTGAGATATATCCCTTCAAATGGGTGAAATAAATTTCAGTCTTTCTGATTTTTCTACTAAAAGGTTTGAAATATCAATTTGAAATTTTAATGGCAGACGAAGATAATATGATTACAGTGAAATAATTACTTAAATGTGACAGTAGCACGCTTACTTCTGTTACAATCGAAATTAATTGTTTAGTATTAAGTGCATGTTGTTCCATTTTCAAAAGTAATTTGCGCGTAAACGCTTTGATTTATCGAAATGTAACAAGAGGACCTTGTTCATAAAAAAATGGATAAGAAATTCGTTTTTTGTAATAATTTTCAATTATATTTTTAAATAAAGAAGTGATAGTTGGAATAGTGTTAGCCACCACCTAAAACTATTCCCTAAGTTAATTTAAGAAATTGTTCCCTGTAACCTAATTTTGTATCCATATGGTCTACATTTTCAATTTCAATTCAAACTGATATTTCAAACCGTCTAGTAAATAAATTGCAAAAACCAAAATGTATTCCATCCCTTTCAAGGGGTATATCTACCGTAATATTAACTTTCGGACCATATGTGAAATGAATTTTATTGTTTATTTTGATGCAAGGAACATTATTGTATATATTCAGCCCAACCTCTTTGAAACATCCTGTATAAATATTCAAGAAGAATATTTTATGAAGCATTAAAGTTGTTTTCAGTACTTTTTCCATGAATTTTAGCTGTAACCATCATATACTTACAAAATATGTATGTAATAAGTACGCTCTGTTATTTAGTAAATATAAGTTTTGTAATGCAATAGTTTCATTATTCGAAATCACAAAGAAACTTTAAAATACCTTTTGCAAGAATTTGGTAACTATACTTGTAAATCCACATCAGATCAGAAATAGTATGAAATTATCGAATTTGCTAGTACATATCTACTACTATTTCATAAATACATATGTATACTTACATACAGATCTACAGGGTTGTTTTGAAATAGTTGTTGAACTAAAATGCCCAACTCTACGTATTAGACAAGACACGTTTTTGAGATTATTAAATTTCAATAAGCCCTTTTTGAAAAATTTTGCATATGAAAACATTTTATGAACTGCCTACATTATTACAATTAATTCGTTACAAACAGTCAAGAAAAATACGAATCTATTTGCTAAAATAACAAATTAAAACAACATATTGAATTGAACTTTGTTTATTTACTAACATATGGGTGCTTGACCTATACTATCACAAATAAGTGATCTATTTTTTTTGCAAGCGTACTTGAAAAATTACATTAGGAAGTTGTATTAAAATTATCAGATATGGTTTAATTTACTAACAAATAATTACTAGTAATAACATTTAAGTTTATTACAGTTGCTTCAAGGCGGCTTTTGCAAAAGAAATTACTAATTGCGATTACCGTAAAGCACTCAGTTAAATCCTTTTCAATTCTAAAAGTTTATTTACCTGCCAAGAGAAAACCTGCCTTTTTATTTTGCTTTTTAATATTTCCGAAATTGATTAATATTTAATTTCAAATTATCAACGAAAAATTGAACAGCTGGTAATTGTTTTCAAATTTTTAAACTTTTAACAGAAGGTATAAAAACGTATTCCAAAGTGATATTATGTGTTTCTATTTTATCAATATAGCTTGTCACGGTCTCACCTTGACTTGTATATATTTAAAAATTGAAAATTTGTTTTTGGATATATTTGAATATATTTAATTGAATAAATAATTCTTTTACTTGTGTTCGTACTTCAGAATTGAAGGTTATTGCTAATTAATAGGACTAATTTAGGAAATCATTATATATAGTTTATTTATCCAGTGTGTGTCGCTGCCTGGTTATAAAGTTTGTAAATATAAAATCCATTTTAAAACTCCGCTTGGTTATATTCGATTTCTTATCTGACATTTTTTTGGTAATTCTTCGGTCGTATACTGCCTTGAAAATGAATACTTGTGCTTTATCACTGCTAGTATACGAACGTATAATGTGAGTTATCTGATATTCTTGGTTACTGCATTCTAAAAAGGCGTTGTTCTTTTTGATACAACGCTTGACTGGTAGGATTTATTCCTTCAAATCTATTTGCTAAGTTACTATGAGCGGTCTTCAATAATTAAATGCTGAACGGGAGATGTACTTGCTGATGGCCCGTTAATTCACGAAGGACGCAAAAGTTGCTGTGCCAGCGCATGAAGATCCTAAGGTCGTACTCAAATCTTAGTTTTTCGCATTTCTAATAAATTGCTGAGACACTGCTTACAACTTGTCCAATAGCTTCGTATTCTGTTGGCGCACATGTGTCATTACTGATAGACATCAACGAACATACTCAATTCTTTTAATTATCAAATCAAGTATAAATTATACATTATGTGTCAATAATTACTTGCTGCCTTTCTAATCTAATTATGTTTTAAATGTAAAATAATTGCGCCGCCTTGCTTTGCTTTCCGTATTTTGTGTTATTTGAATGACATATTTAATAGCTTTTTAATAATTCCAAAATAAGGAAAAAACTTCTATACTTTTTAGATTTAAGAAATATTGGTATTAAATTCTTTAATTATATACAAGTTACGCTCGATAACTTTATGCAGCATAGGCATAGATTTCTCTAGAGAAAAAGATATGAGATGCTAGGTTGTATCACTTGTGATATAAATTCAATGTGGTTTATTTTAAATGGTATATTTCAGATACAGTTTTTTGCATAATTGGTTAGGGTATGCTTTTGCAAACTTAAACTCGTGTTCATATCATTCTTATTTTGATTGCTAACTGATTCTAGTAAATTATATGAACGCTATTATTCTCAATTCCCATTTAATAAATAATTAACGCTTTTAAACTCTTTAAATTTTCCCTTTTTTGTTAATGTATCTTATCTTTTCGTGTCACTTGATTGCACGTATTGTTCTAAGTAACTTTTTCTTTGTTGCTAAATTATTTAGCGCTGAGATAACATTGTATTGTACCCGTTATAT
The DNA here is from genome assembly GCA_024586415.1 of Phrixothrix hirtus. NCBI lineage: Eukaryota > Metazoa > Arthropoda > Insecta > Coleoptera > Phengodidae > Phrixothrix > Phrixothrix hirtus. The sequence goes on from JAHWXV010103739.1 coordinate 20,796, forward strand.
ACGAGACCTTATCGAATAATTCTAGGTTAGCTTTGATCTATAAAAAGCGTCTCATTTATCCTTTTTAATTGACAATACGTTCCTAACCAGGACATAAATTTATTGTTATTACTTATTTTATTTTTCTTGCTTATATGATACCATGCAGTTTGTGAAAATTCTAATAGGGTGTTTGAATAAATACCTACTCATTTGTTGAAAATTAACTTGTTCTGGTTGCACCGAACTTCCTTTTACCTAATTTACTTTTCTTTAGGTTTTCTTAGGTCTAGAGTTCCAGATGCTGAGTACGTGTTACAAATAAGTTTATCTTAAGTGAATATCTTGTTGTTCAGGTGTTGCTTGTTACTGATTAAAGTGAACGATTGGTACCCTACTTATTCTCTACTTTACTTTATTTTTATCTTAAGAAGGCGTCGACTTAATTCAAGCGAGAAGGTATACACCGAGGAGTACATTTTATAAACAACTTTTTACCATCATTAGCTACACCATAGCCCCCCCCCCTCACTCTACCGCTTTACTACTCAGCTAGATTTCGTGGCAAGCTTTTAGTTTAAAAATAATGAAAAGGAAATACAAATTAATTATATAAAATAAGCCGTATTTTGTCTTAGTAACCAAGTTTTTACCGGTTTTTGATAATTTTTACTTCCACAAAAAGCATTGGAAAAGTGGATAATAACATGTTTGAAAATGTACACAACTAAATCAAATTTAATAAGTCAGAATGAAGTTTTCTATCAATATCAGTACGCTGAACGTTTATCAATACACGTTGCAATGACCTGTAATAAACATACATAATGTTATTGAAAACTGGTATAAAACTTGTGACAATACATATTGCAAATCAAAAGTTCTCAGAAAGGTTTCCAAGACTTTTATAAATTCTATTGTGCCCAAATTAAAGCTGTTTAATTTTTTTTTACTTTTTTGCGAACGTATGAGGCATAAGGAATAAGGAATTAAAATATCTGAGAATATTTCAAAGCAACCCTGTATATTGTACTAATATTCAATTGAATTTCATATCTAAATATAACTTTTGTTCGAGCTGCATTATCAAAACACTGAAAAACACTACAGTAAAATTCTAATTTAAGTTGATTGTTGTGTTAGTATGTTATTTTAACTCCAAATAAAAAGTGTTAAAAATTACACCCCGTGGGATCATTTGTACTCGAACAGAGAGAATGTGTACTCGATACTAATAGAGCAGCAGGGGTAAAACCACTTTAATTTAATTCAGCAATGAAAGTAGAAAGTGTCACAGAAAGCTGTGTTCGCTTTGGTAATAAGAAAAGATAATTAAAATTAATGAGATAATTTTTACAATTTTAAGCTAACATTTGACGTCACATATTTATAGACGAATACTTGTCACAGGTGTCGTTTAAACTTGTTAATTATGTTACTCCTACTTATTTTGCAACTAATAATAGCACAGAATTATATTATACTCGATTAATGCAGCGCCTGATTGTCGATCATTGTAGTATTGATTAAATAAATTTAAATTGGTTCTGAATTATCAACTCATCTTATTACATTTATAACCTTTCTAATAATGCAAACTTGCGACGATAAATTTATAATTATTATAACCTTGACTTATTAAATTTAATTTAAAAGTTAGTATTCCAAACTATTATATGCGCTAAAAGTAAATAATATATAAATTCAGTACATACTACTATTGACTATGATTCTTTTTAATAAAATTGTTTTAAATATAATATATAATTTAACATCCATTCATTTCAAGATTATTTCTCTATTTTTATTTATCCTAGCACTTATTTTTCATTTATTATTCTTCTTATTTTAGTAATACACTCCTTTTTGTAAGTATACAGTCTTTTCACGTTTTCTTATTATCGTCATGTCTTATTAATATGTTTCTACATTTTAAACAATATTTTCCTTTTATAGACGTTCTTTCCCTTATTATTCTTCTTTTAGCGGTCTTATTCTATATTTCTTAATGAACGTGTTAATGGTAACGTATTTTGTTATTTTAGATGTTTCCTAATCCTATCGCTCTTTATAGAACCACGTTTTATACTTTTCTTGTTATCATTGCAATTGATTTGTTTTTTGATGTCAATATATTTATAATTATTAAATGGAGAAGGTTTCTCCTATACAGTGCGCGCAGTTTGAATTCTAAGTGTAATAAAATTACAGTTCGGCTGAAAAACTATACAAATATAATCTTAACAAATAAACATTTTTATGGGATAGTTACCACCAAAATCGTATAACCTGTCAAAATAGTAGGTAAGCCAACAAGACAAAGACCTGCATTTTCAAATAGCGCCCACGCCACGTTTGTATCGCGATTCACTTTTGTACGAGACTATTAGCACGAGATAGACCGGGTACGCTATCCGGAAATGCAAGTATTCCTTTTAAGCACATGCTAAGTACGGTTATGTTGCAATATAAAATGGCAGAGTCACCTGTTATGCGAAACTATTAGCAAATACATTTCATGAACATTTTGGTGATATAAAAAGTGGAACTTTTATATAATACTCCTAGATCTTTTCCCCGCGTATTCTAAATCTTCCTTAACTTGAGCCCAGAGAACATGATGTCAGAAATATAAGATATCTATGTATTTGTTGGAAAAATATTTTTTTATTTTCGGACAACCAATGCACATTTTAAATAAGATCAGCGATAATCGATACTCACGTTGCGATATTTGTTTACAATAAATTCATTTCATGTTCGTTTGTTTTTGTACAACTACGAATTGCCTTGTTGTCAATATTTTTCATTCTAATGCTATTTTACAATAATAAAAACTAATTTACTCACTTTAGTCCTTTTTTGCGCAGTTATATTAAATGTGTTTCTTTCTTTGCCTCATTTGCTGTTTGCTTTACTTCTTTGCTCTATAAAATATTTCCCATGTCTTTATGGTAGCGGTTATCCCGACAAGCCTGTCTTATATTATAATATCAAAGTATCTCGCATGCACGCGATCTAATTAAGGCGATGTATTGGTTACGCAACAATAAATAAAAAGTCTTAATTTATTTTTCTAATTTAACTAAGATGAAATTTTGAAAGCTTTAATCAACGTCTTCATTACGTACAGTACAAATAATTCGATACATTTAAAAGTTGGAAGACAAAAATCAAGTATAATGAAATGGTTACTTACGTTAGTAGTCTAGATCTACAATAATTGATCCCCTAGAAACATGAAATCATTTACACAATTGTGGAGTTCATCAAATATAAAATGAAAAATACTGTAATTAGTCTCCAAACACGTTTGTCAAAGCAGGAGAACAAAACAAAGGTCCATTGAAATTCATCAACCCGATTTTATGGTAATTCGAGATATAACAGATGTAATGACGACAAAATGAAAAACAACGTAAGTGGAAATTTATGCAATAGAAAGCAGAAGTTACACAACTTCTTTTTAAAAAAAACTCTTGTGCGAGAAGACACACAACTTTCTCTTACATATATAGATATATAGATATGCAAATAGTGTCAACAAATGATTAAATTATTAATTACGTTTATTTTCGGAACGAAAATTATAACCGTTATCCATCCAATTATCTTGGCACACGAAACACTGCTTAATTCCGCAGATTTTCCTTAATAACTCGCTTGAACGAATTTTCTCAGAGAAAACGATTAGTTTGGGTATAAGAGCATTATAGGGGTAAGAAACGCAGTAAATGTAAAAATATCGTTAGAACCGTTTTCGAGAAAATCGCAAAAAACTTAAAAATCAATAAAATAAAGTGGCAGTTCCGCTTATTTGATTTTAATAGAGCTCTTACTAGAATGTGCCAGAAAGGTAGTAAACTCAAATATAACGTATCGTTTTTTACGTTTAGTTTTCGAGCTACATTGACTAAATAATTTCTAAAAACATGTTTTTAGGCCAAAGGGACCTGAAAACGTGTATTTCCGCTAATAACTGGACATCAACAATTTTGACGGAGAATGTGACTTTCTCTATACTATATTTCATATAGGTTAGAGAAAGTAATTTAGGTTAGGTACTGATTAGAAATACTTACGGTAAATTATATTGAAAATTAATTGACTTTATGTGATATTATATGATCATTAGTGCAGAAATTGATTACTATAATTAATATCTTATAACTTACACATGTCTTCCTTAATGCGGATTAAAATTTTACTAAATTTTCTTTTTATATGTGCTGTAATTTTTGTTAACTTGTCATGTATTAGTTTAAATGCATTGATTTAAATTTCTAATTTTCTATTCGAAAAAATTGTAATTACAAAGCTTTAATTAACAAATGTAAAAAAAATGTAATTAGTTTATAAACAATTTACAAATAATAGTGCAGAGTCGTGGCCAAATAAGGTCACTGAAAATGTTTTAGAAAATTTAAAATATGGTGTAAAGCAAACGGATTGGCGTTAACCATTTGCACTTATAAAAAGAATATTAGTGATACTAAGGTTAGTCCGATCTTAAATTATTTCTGGTTAAAGATTTGAATTAATAACATCACTCACTAATTTAGCGGTCCTCTACTTTGTGATTCCTCATGTAACAAATGCAATAATGCATTGCGTAATTATAAGAAATGTTTGACAAGCCTGGTTCTTGTTGAATTCAGTTCAGAAATTCTTCTAATATTTACAATGTTATAATAAAACTAACAAAATGTGTCACAAACGCAATAAAGAACGTTAATTAATAATTAATAACTACCAACTTTACGCGATCTACGAGAACATCACCGTATGACAAAAGAACAGTAACTTATAACAATTAATGTATCGAATTGTATGGTTTGTTTCTACAAACTCGATCCCATCATGTTTGCTGATGTAATTATGGTTTGTACTATTGTACAGTAAAAACATTTCCTGAAAACTACTAATTGCGAGAAAAATGCAAGCTATAAGTAGTGTTTGTTTTTTATGTCTCCATTTATTTGCAAAATTTGATCACATGCTGGGATGAGACACTGTATAACTTTTATCCTTCTTTGCCTAATAAAATTGGTTTCCTACGCTGTTTAGGTTATACCTAGGTGATACTTTTCTTTCGTTTCGCAGTCCTTCTTTTGATTTATTTTCGCAAATCTTGCTTTTAAGATATCGATGATCTAAAAACAACATCTCTTATAACCAGCTTAGTGTAATAGTGAATGGTCTAGGTTTTATACGTGGAAAATCGTGCCTATTTAGTACATGCATTCAAAGCAGGAAGCAGTTTTATTTTTTGCACTGTCTGCTTTAATATGTATTGCTTTGTAGAGTCGTATGTTAAATTCGTTACGAGTATAATGTTGAATTACAAATAGTAAAATTTTATAAATAATAATAATTAGCATTCACATATTCATGGAATAATTAAACTGTTGAAAAGCGTAGATACGTATAGTACAAAATGTTAACTTTAAAATAAAATTATAAGAATTTTAGTTTTTGTAATAAATTGTTTACGTTCACACGCTGATTTTCAGTTTTATGGAAATTATAATTAATATTTCTTATTATATAGTTATCTGCATCAACAATACCAGTTATAAGACATTTTCTCAATCGTATGCGTTTAGGAGATTTTACACTGAGCATCGGTCATCGCTTTTTGCGGCACTTTTTGTTTCTCTTAATATTCGGTAAATGGAAGTCACTCATTCTACAAGACATTTACAATTATTCCGCAGCTCATTAATCCTTTGCCGATTACCGACGTATTGATAACAATTTCAATGAACTTTTATTTCGAAATATAAAGAACCGTGTCTATTCTAAGCGCCTTATGCGCAGTGCACAATTTTTTCTCAAGTTAAAACGGCCGAGCTGTATTAAGGTATACTTGGTATCTAGTCATAAGAAGATCGCAAATTGTCACGTTACAAAATCTCTGGTGGGAAGTTACCATGTACTTCCCCCAACATACTTGAGAAATCCCAGTCGGATTTTATTTATTGGAGGTGTTGAAACGTATTCACAAAACCACCGATTTGTGTTGAACGATTACGTGACGATTACAGTTTAGCAGTAGTTTAGCAACGTTTTGTAGTGGGATAAGCGTCTTAACAGATGTAGAGATTACGTGTAGCTGACTTAAGGTTAGTATATGTTTTTAAATGCCTACCCACATAATAATACGCTATAGTATGTAGTATAGCACTTCAAAATCAATTGAACAGCATTTTTGGAAACAGTTTTATTTAGTTTTACCTATAAGTTCTTCAAAATAAGTAATAGTTGTTTAATGAAATGAAACGATATGTTTTCCAAAGACTAAAAGTACTCTTAAATGCAAATATAGGTATTGCTATGGAAACAATAATTCAAGAAACAAAAAAGGTAACTTGATTCTGATAGTATATGAGACTTTTAATACGAGTATAAACTGGATTATTTAAAATTAAATTTGAGAAAAATACTTCAAATGTCACGCCGTATTGTCCAATCCCTCTTTGATTATTTATGTATCTATTCTGAATACTGTTACCATTTAAACTTATTTCCAAATCTAAATTTAAAGCTACTATACAAACATACGTTACGTAACTATCACGAAATAATTCAATATAATGGCAACCTTTTTCATATATAGTGGATCATCCAAAAATTTTTAGCTGTCTGTTTTCCAAACGGTATAGATATTTTAACATTTCATTAGTTTTCGACGTGCACAGGGACGCGAATGCTACTTGTCTTCCACTTCTTCTAGCCATTCGGAATGTTATACTTGACATAGAATCATCTCCTTATATATTCTAGAGTGCCTTTACAAACAGAGTCAAGACATACATCTCAGGTAGCCATGTTTGTTCCAAGTTAACATTGGTGTATATGTGAGAAGCTTAAATAATTGGTTTTCAAATGCTTTAAATCTTTATTAGACTAATTTAATCTTAATTTTATTCACTAAATAAAATTTCAACACATCAAAATGATTTGTAATATATACCTACCGGCTTCCCTGACAATTGCAACACATGGAAGTTGTAGATCAATTTTAATAAAAGTTTCAGAAATGTCTATTTGAGGAAACAAAGTAATGATTAAAATTTTAATAAAATGTATCTATCTGTTGTAGTTGTGTTTTCTAGTTTGTTTGTTTGGACCTATGTAGATAGTAATAATGAATTTTATGAAATAAAACTATCGGTATTTAATAACTCTCAATTTTACGAATTGTTTGTCCACTATTGCCTTCTGAACATTTAACCTTTCAGTAGTGGCGCGCGGTCTCACACACAATTAAAATGTACTTTTTGTTGTATTCTAAATATAGCTTTATGGGTGGGGAGGTGGAACTTTCT
>JAHWXV010103782.1:0-10384 GCA_024586415.1 Phrixothrix hirtus
AGTTTAATTTTTCTACTAACAGTTAAGCTGTATAATGCGTAAGATATGAATACGAGTTAAATAAAAGAAATACGCACGATCATACGCTATCCAATCATGCGAATGTGGCTTTCAGAAAAACAAATAGTTAAAGAAATAAAATGTTTTGGAGTTAAGTATTATCAGTGATTAATTAGCAAGCATCTCATACCTTTTTCTCCCGAGAAACTTATATCTATGCTGCCTAAAATAAACGAGAGTGCCTCGTATACTAACACTGAATTTATTATCTATATAATTCAAAACCAAAAAGTAAAGTAAGTTTTGTTTCTGTTATTTTGCGATTATTGAAAAGCTATTATAAGTTCACTAATATGATTCGGAAATTAAAGGAAAGTGACGCAAGTATTACACATTTAATATAACAATTAGTTTAAATAAGCAGCAAACGTTGATTGATTCATAGTCCAAATTTTATATGTAATTCAGAAAGTAAATGAAAGTAAGCATGTTGAGGACGCATATCAATAAGAGAAAATCTGGACGCAAAAATTCGCCACTATCATACATGGTAAAAACATCGCCCTTGTAACTTATACAATGTGTTAAAGAAATAATATTTTCTACGACCTTTTTAATCTCCTTGCGTAGATCAGCATCCCGCTACTATCTTGACTTTACAGTAGCGACGTCAATTAGTACATCATGCAACGCTCGGGGACCAAACAAAACATATCTCGTCAATTAGGGTACAGGACAAGGTAAAGTAAAATAGACCAAAACGAATTAATTCATTTGATAAAAAGAAACGAGGCAGCTCTTACCGTTGTAAGCAAATTAACAACACTTAATTCTACACTTTGGCAACGAAAAATAAATCGAAACCTTTCACGTTGGTATTCTAACAATAATTGTACCACAAGTGTCCGATAAGAAAAGATATTTTTAACCAGCATGAAGTTTTTAAAAAGAATTTTTCGTTAGCAAATACCTTCACCAGACGGCAGCACCTATCGGGTTAACAAATTAAAATTTAATAAATTCCGGAATTAGGTTTATTAATTTACCTCGACCTTCATTTCTGGAATATTAATATAAGAAAAATAACTATTTATTAACGTATACCCATAGAAATATTCAAAACGAAATTTTAAATATCTATATACAGGGCGAATTAACTGTACTTACTAAAATTAAAGTAAAATAAATTAAAGATAAAGGTGAGACCGTGACAACTTTTATCCATAATTTTCAACCGGCACTCATTACAGGCATTTTTCCTTCACGATGGAAAGTTTGTAAAGTGACTCCAATTTTCAAATCGGATGATAATACCAATATTGTTAATTATCGCCCTATATCAGTTATATGTAACTGCTCCAAGACCTTTGGAATTGTTCTGTGCTGTAAAGAACTTCATTTCATCCCAGAAACACGGTTTTATTCATAAACGCTCTACACTAGCAAATCTTAGTTGTTTTACACAATTTCATTCAGAAGCATTGGATAACCAAACCCAAGTTGACACGAAATATATAGATTTGGCGAAGGTTTTTGACAGAATTTGCCGTAAAACCTTAATCTAAAAGTTAGAATTATTGGTATTTTTGGTAAAACTCTAGATTTAACCAAGTCTAACCTAAACAATGTTTTATAATGGTTTCTCCTTACTAATGTATCAGGTAAATTCAGGTGTGCAACAAGGTGCTAACCTTGGCCTATTACTTTCTATAATATTTATTAACGATTTACCTAAATTTCTTAAAGGTAATTCATTACTATATGCAGACGACGCAAAATTATATTGCCCTATTAAGGACATTAGTGATACACAAATGCTACAGGATGACTTAAACAGACTAGCAAATTTGTGTCTCATTAATAAGCCGTATTTAAATATCAATAAGTGTAGGGGAATGCGGGACAGAACGAAAGGTTGGGGTAAAATGAAAAATTGTTCATATTTTCCCGTTAATGTCGCTTAGTTTCAATTCAAAGACTATGCATTTTCAATCCTTCAATTCTAGTAGTGACATAGGTTAGGACGTGTGTTTGTCGTTTTTAGAAACATGTGTTAACAAAAAGACAAAATTTGTGTTGTTTATTGTAATATAAGCAGGTACGTGTGAAACGTTTTATATTGTTGGTAGATAAGTTGAAACTGAACTCTTGAGAAAAATATGACTGTCAATGTCTACGATTAATTGTAAAATTTTTACACGACCTTATATCTGTAACCAAGCTTTTTTTCTTGTGGTAGCAAATCTTCAGGTCAACTTGGGGTAAAATGGAAGGGGCATAATTTGGTCTTTTCTGTTTCGCCCCTTGTTGACTTTGGATAGCTTTTGTTGCAACTTTAAGTGATAAATTTACAATATTAATTATAGAAACATCATGGTGCGAAACTACATACGAAAGTCAAGTAGACAAGCTTGGTCAGAAGAATCGACGAAAAACGCAATCAGTGAGGTTAGAAATCATACATGCGGTTACCAAAGAGCCGCCGAGTTGTACAGTGTACTATTAACAACATCCCATATATGATGCAAATCTAGCATAGAAGTTCATGCCGCAGCGAGAAAATCTCTGAGCCGCTTTAAACCAGTATTTACCAAAGACCAAGCGACTAAATTAGTAGAGTATGTCTTGGATATGGAAGCTAGACTATTTGGGCTCAATTTTAATGAATTCAGATCTATTTCTTACCACTTTGCTAAGAAGAATAAACTACCGAATAATTTCAATCAACAAACAGGCTTGGTAGAACGCGATTATATATACTGTTTCATGAAAAGAAACCCACGTATTTCTTTGAGGACCATCGAAAATACTTCAGCTGCGCGTGCTGCAGCGTTTCATAAACCAAATGTAGCAAAACTTTTTATATTTCTTGAAGAATTGATAGAAAAATTGATTTCTCTCCCACTCAAATTTTTAATTGCGACATGACGGAGGTAACTACGGTTCCAAACAAATCTTCTAAAATATTATCACTGAGAGGAAAAAACAAGTTGGTGTAGTGGCTTCCGTAGAACGCGGAACTCTTGTCTTGGTAGAAATATGCCGCAGTGCTTGCGGACAGTATATGCTACCACCTTTAGTATTTCCCGGAGTAAGAAAAAAATCCTCTGGTTGAGGCCGGATTACCTGTAGAATCTTTAATAGAATGTCATCCACCCAAATGTATACATACTCATATATTTGCTCCTATATGGTATAATCACTTTCTGAAGCACACTAAACCAACCACAGATGACGCGGTGTTGTTGTTTTTAGACGGGCATGCTACTCATAAAAAGAATATTCAGTTACTTGATCTAGCAAAGTCAAGTTATGTCCATATCCCTGTCATTCCAACGCACACGTCCCATCGTCTTCAACCATTGGACGTTGTATTTATGTCTCCATGACTGTAAACTATGAACAGGAAGAAAACTCTTGGATACGGAGTCATCCAGGTCAAGTTATAACACTCTATGGTGCTGCACATCAACGCGCTGGTAGCACTCAAAACGCTACAAGTGCATTTAGGAATACAGGAATATGCTCAATACAACCACACATATTCTCTGACGAACTTTTTAGTCCTGCAGAAGTAACATACCATCCAAGTTCAAAAAAACAACGAACACCATCACCACAAATTTTAGTGACGCACAATTCAGAATCAAATACTTAGCCACAACCAGGATGTTCAAATGACACAACTCCTCCATCTAATCAGCCAGAAAGCACAGAGAATCAGTGCTGGTTTCCATATGATATTATACCGCCGACCAAGTGGAAGACAGTGCCAAGAAAAGATTACAAACGAGGAAAAACAATGATACTAAGATCAACTCCTAATGTAGAGGAGATTAAGCAGGCTATTTTATCGAATACAAAAAGTGTTAAGAAACGCCCAAAACTAGACTCCAGTGTTTCAAAGAAAAAAGTTAGATATGATTCTTCATCTAGCAATTCTTCCATTTCTAAGGAAGAACTATGCTACGACTCATGACTCATCAGAACTCTAGGAAAGCGTAGAGATGAAAAACTGGAGTAAACAATGAAAATTTTAAGTTCCAGTCAATCAATTTGGAGGAAATAGGAAACAAAGATTTTCTGGGTATTCAATTGGAAGATGAAAAAAGAAAATCATACAAACAATTTATCGCACAAGCTACTGATGTTACCATCGAAACATCCCAATAAACATAGACAATCAAAGTTCAGTTCTTGAGGCAATATCGGGGCAAACCTAATGTGTACGTTTTCCCAGATGTTCCGAATAAAAGTCAGGTTTATCAAACAGAAATTATAAGAAAATTAACAAATTTTGAATTTTTGCATTACGGTAAAGGTAAATTTACGTAGTTAATCATTTTGACCCAAAAGATATTCCGTTTTGGTCCGTAGTTGGGATAAAATGAAAAAAAGAAGACGAGTAATTTTTTTATTATTAAGTGAGTCAATGTTTCTTTTTTGTTTTTCAAATTTGCATTTGGGATATAAAAGTTTGTATTAGTACTTGAGAGATAAATTCGTATTTAACAATTTTATTATTTATTGAATTTTAAGTGTTCTACTTTGCCCCACATTCCCTACTATCGATTCTTTTTATCGCATAAAGGATCCAATGTTATTTGATTATACACTGAATGGTGAAATATTACCTCGAACTAGAATTGCTAAAGATCTAGGTATGTTTTTTGATTCCCAATTAACATCTCATCATCACATTCATGAAATAGTCAGTGATTCACTATCATTACTTTACTTGGATTCATAACAAGGCAATCTAAAGACCTTAATAATATTGACACCATGAAAGCTTTGTTCAGTACATATATTTTATCAAGTTTGCAATATGGGTTTCTCATTTGATATCCAATACATTCCCGTTATATAACACTTATTGAATCTGTTCAAAGGAAATTTCTTAAATTTTTAAGGTATATGAAACACGGTACTTATCCAGTTAGGGAATTCGATAATATTCTGCATTTAAGGGAATTTAATATGCTGTCATTACTTAATGGAAGAGAAGTAAATGCTATGCTCTTTCTTTTTAAGGTAGTCAATTTCAATTATGACTATGAGGAGATGTTGGCCAAAATTTGTTTCTATGTTCCTCAATTAAATTGTAGAAATGTATTACCAATGTATGTTTCTGTAGCTCGTACAAATGTTTTAGTTAGGACCCCAATAAATTTAATGTGTACAATTTTCAATAATAAATTTAAGGATGTTGATATTTTTAACTCAAGTTGTGGTAGGTTTAAAACACACCTTTTTGATTATTTCTTATGTGACGCATAGAATCAATTATTCCTATTTGTATTTTGTTTAAGTTAGTTAAGTTACTACGATGTTTATTAAAACCATTGTTTCTCTGTTTCTTTTCTCTTTTACTGCCACAGCTAAAATGATATGTATTACATAATTTATTTCTTGTAATTATTATTTTTTATATTTGTCTTTCAATTGGTATGTTATTCGATTTGTAGAACTGTTGGGCAATAAACGTTATTATTATTATTATTACTATTATTACTATATTAATAAATAAAAATTATATTGGCACTAGGTAAACAAAAAATCCAATTATTTCACTAAAAACTTTTGGACTATATTATACCGTGTTGATGCAATCAATAATCAAAGTTATAATTCTCATCAACATGCCTAAGAATTAAATGAAATTGTATATAAAATTCCTAGATATCGATAATGTGTTTCAACCAAACCTAAATTTAATCGTAAGCCTTTAGAATAAGTTGTAAGATTACTAAGGAGGAGCAGATTTATTAAAAGCAAAAGATGGACAGGTAATATAAATTTACGTGACCATCGCTATAGACAGTATAATTTAAAGAAGCGGAAAATTCAGCAAACTTGCCGCAAAGACATGTAAAGTAACAGGTAAGACCCGAAACTCGCAAAAAGACACGTACATATAAATTTAAAAAGGGCCTATGTGAGAATAGAGAAACGAGATTTAGTTCAAAGACGTTGGCTGAAATTCAAATAACCAACAACCCCATTGGACAATGAAAATTCCCGAAAGTTATATAAACTCAAACTCAAGTAAAAACCAGGTCTTTTCCTGATATACCATAAATGTTTATAGTGCATTGATCAATAAACGAGTTTATCAGTAAAGTCGCTGCAAATACATTGCAGTAAAAGAATTACATTAGAACTATCACGAGCTGAGGAATTCGTTCAAGTATGTAATTCAAATAAATTACTAAAACTACACCGAGTGTTATAAGAAATTCAGAGTGGACATCCAAATCACCTGACAAAATCAGTTAGCAGGCAACGAAAAGGTTAGTTCTCGAATACTTATCATTATCTGCGACCGCGAGCCGCGCATGTTTCATTAGTAAACCAGTTAAGTTCAACTGACATCTATTTGAAATTTATTTAGTAAAAAACATAATTAAGTTAGCTTAAACAAAGGCCGTAAACATTTATTTTCATAGCTTCAATAAATGCAGGTAGAAAACTTCTATTTAAGCTACACACAAATAACTTAGTTCATAGTAGGATAAGTATTAACACAATTACTTCAATATTTATAAACTTCATAGAAATTGATCGCATCGTATTTTAAACCAAGTTTGACATTAATTTTATTTATTGCTTTATTTTTCTTTGTTGTATAATTAACTTTCAAATTATTATCCTATTTAAAAATTCAGGTTTAAATTGAAATTGTGGTATTCTTCGAGAAAGACAAAAGGGTTGTAAGTACCTAAGTTAAGCCTTCAGGTAAAGCTAAAAGTATCACTAAAATCTCAAGCAACGGAATAGTGTTATTGTGTGGCTGTTGTCCCCCAGAAAAAAAACATACCATCCGTCTGACCCAACATTGATATTAAATCAATTAAATAAGGCTTGACTACGCAATAACCGTCATAAAATTTTATAAATTTTCTTGGAGTGAGTGGCGTAACTGTATAGATATGAAGTTCACATTCGCGACGCTTTAAAGAATGTGTTTTAAAATTTTGGCCTAGCAGTAGATAAGAAACACTTAAATGCAAAAATATTGAAAATCTAAAACAAAGGCAGTAGGTAATTCTTCTTTCGAAAATTTTAATTATCTGTTTGCGTAATCATGCATACAGAAGAGTGATGCTAATTGAATTCATAACTAGCCTTATGGGTCAGTTATATTTATTACTTTATATTCTACAATTTTAAACATCAAGAAAAACTTTATATGTCGCTCGGGTCTTACTTGCACAATTGCAATTCTGCAGTCAATTTATACGTCGTTTCTTTATATCCAATATTGGATATTTTTCCAGATATACTCGTACAAGAAAGTTTCAATACAAATATATTGAATTTTAGTGGTTGTTCGTGCACGCTTATTTCTTAATAAAATGTAATAAATGTGAAAATAAACCATTGATATGAAAGCCAGAATATATTGAAAAACTGACGAGAATTTTTTAAAGCGGAATATAAAATTTATTATCTATAGAAGGTAAGTGATGCATTGAAGTTAAATTTTAATTACGTCGTAAAGTTTGCAATATACAGCACTATAAAGCTTTGAGGCCTTTTACCATATAACAAATTTGTTTACTTATTCATAAATGATTACAAAATTTGTTAACTCATTGATGTTTCAGTTTCAATTTATTTGTATTAGTATTATACATGAATTTTGTATTGTGCTTCCCTCTTACATCACATTGTAGCTTGTCTACCATTGTTTTAGACAAGCGATTGTTATTGATGGGTTACGTTTCCAGGAAAACAAAAATATAGAAAGGGAAATTTACTTACTAAATCAACTGAAACATTGTTTATAAATAGCATAACTAATAGAATAGGTATTAGTATAAACTTAAACTTTACTTCTATAGTTTATAAATGAATTGCTTAAATAAATAAAAATTTCACACTAAAATTCAATAAGTCAAATACTTTACGGTGACAGTTGTACTCTGACAAAGGAGAACTACAAATAAGTTACGTAATTCATCTTTCACGATTACTTGTGTAATGTAACCGTTGTTACATGAGTAATAAAATTTATTTATAAGAATTTCATTTTGTAACACCCTGTAACAACAATAATTTTTGCAATTTTATTTCAAAACTTTATTTATATTAATTAAATGAAAACTTTAACTGCATTGATGCCATTTAAACACAACACCCCCCCGCTCGGCGAAAGGATTTATTCACATGTGATAAATATCTTAAAAAACTAAAATCCAAAACTTATATCTAAATTTGAATTTGACTAAAACTTCCATCAGACTCGTCTAATCTTGTGTAAATACTAAACCTACCAAATGAAACTTTCTTACCACTAGCACGCCTGGTTCTTAAAATTATGAGCCTAAAATTAATTTACTAAAGACTAAATTTGTTGTCATAGATTAAATAAGCGTAAAGCACTTACTTCATCCTACTGAGACATTAGAATTACTACCAAACCATTTTTTACATTTTTTACGTGTCTTCCCTCGCATCAGTGCCATCTAAGTTATTCAAGGCGCAAATTAAACGCGAAACTCTTGCGTATCGTATATAAAACATAACGAGGTGCAAGTTTTGCTGAAAATTGTTTAACTGAGTCTGAAAGAACCTTGTTCCTTTTCCGAACTTTTTCTCCTCCATTTAAGAAACGTCTTTCTTTCGAAGGTTATACGACTTAGTTGCTCGCTCATTTGTGGCACTTGCTTAACTTCTGCGCAAACACCATGTAAACCTTTAATTTTTCTCGCGTAACTCTTTCAGCGGGAAGCAGTTCGTAATCTTTTGTAGAAGTTACGTTGTCATAATAATTTCCCGAAATCGGAACTTCACGTGCAAAATTAAAAAAATTTGCGCTAAATTTAGCTGCTTCATGAATTGAAGAATTAAGAGCATACTAGATCTGAAAGAAGTTCTTTGCCTAACTGCGTTGTTGGTCTTCAACGTAAGAACGTAGAGCTGTGCTAATTGTGTAATTATATCGGTCAATAAAATTAGCTTGACTATAGTAACGTGCTGTGAACCAAATATTCTGTACCTTGCACTTGTCCGCCAGATTCTTAAATAATTGTCCGTAAAAGTGATTGCCGTTATCACAAATTATAAATTGCGGTACGCCATAAACGAGGAAACCGTTTTCTTCCACTAATTTAGCAATTGTTAAGTCACAGCCAGTTGTAACGGAGAAAGAAGAGTGTACTCTGTAAACCAGTCGCTTACAACTAAGAGATAGGAATAACTTTGAGAAGATGTCACCAGAGGACCTATTAAATCCAGTGCAATGATTTTCCATGGGAAGTTAACTTTCCTTTCTTCGTCCATCAAACCTACCTAGGGAGAAGTAGGGAACTTTTTTTCCCCACAAACGGTACATTTTTTGATAAACTTGAGAATATCAATTCTCGTTCGCGGCCAAAAGTAGTGAAGTTTAATTCTTTTGAGAGTTCTGTAAAAACCAAAACGAGCTGCCGTAGGCCCATCATAATGCGAGCTAGTCATGCTTTTTCCGAAAGGAGCAGGAACTAATAATTTCCATTCTTCAACATTAGAAACAAAATCAATTCCAGGCTGACATGTTTGTAAAGAAAACCATCTAGAATTTTCCATGCTGGTTATTTGTCGGGGTGTTGAGAAACTTTTCGCTTAAAATTATTATAATTACTGTCTAAATCTTGACTTGAAATTTTAAACTGCAGATTTGGCATTTTGAATCACCTGTCAATTATATACGAAGAAGTGCAACTGGCACTTGCATAAGTTTGCCTTCGCGATGGACAAGATCGAAAGAGTACTGATTCAATCTAGCCGATCCTCTCGCCAGTTTACCAGATGGACTTTTAAGTCACTGTAACCACAGCAAAGAATAGTGACCCGTAATAGCGGTGAACCGTACGCGTTCAACATAAGGTCTAAATTTCTCGATAGTAAATAAAGGCGCTTACTGAAAAATTTAGTTCTCTCTTGGATAACGTCCTCAAGCAACAATCGATAACCACTTCGTGCCCACCAACAATCTGAGTAAGCATACCTCCGATCCCAACGTCAGAGGCATCAGAATGAATTTGAAAGGGCCTGAAGAAATCAGTGCTCCCCAACACAGGTGCGGACACGAGAGCCTGCTTAACGTGCAAAAAATGCCTTATCCACGGCAGCAGTCCACATTATAAGTTGTTTCCTTTTCTTGCCATCAAGTAGCTCTGAAGTAGGAGCAACAAGGGTAGCGTGATGTTTGACGAAACGTCTGTACCACGAGCACGTTCCCAAAAAACATTTAATCTGTGTGCTGTTCTTTGGCACAGGGTAGATGAAAATGGCGTATCACAAGACGAAATCGCAATAACGCATGTGGCAGAAACACCAGTGTTTTAGCGACGGCCGGCAAAGCTACAGTGGAGCGAGGCGTGGTTCTCCTATACTG
>JAHWXV010103846.1:0-12683 GCA_024586415.1 Phrixothrix hirtus
TATATATATATATATATATATATATATATATATATATATATATAATGTACCTTTATTCAATCTCTAACTATTATCACGTTAAGAAGCAGGTAGTTTATGCTACCTGCTAGATGGATTCCCCTGGCTGGTTCAGGTGACTGAGGACGGTGAGATAGGGCGGAATGTTGAACAATTGCAAGTTGATAGTAGTCAAGTAGAAACGGTTCGGTTGTAAAAGTATTTATGTTAACCAAGTATGGGCGGGTAGGACGAAACCACAACGAAAACGATGTGAGGAAGGGCGCGTCACCTTTAAAATTTTTGAGATCCTTTGCAATACCCAAAGGCGAAAATATTGAGGGCGTATAGGATATAACTAATACGCAAGGCATAGTCTCAAACTCTAGAGTGTAGCTAATATTGATCTAGTACTCTCGCTGTAAAGAAACATAAGGGCTACTGCAGTAAATAACTAATTAATAAATAGTTTAAGTAAGCTCAGTAGAACGTAGATCTTAAAATAATATAACGAGTTTCGAAGATTGTTGCAGAGAGTATCGATGTATTCTTATAAGTACTATTAATTATTTTTTAGAAGCATATAAATCTTTGAGGGTTCTGACATGAATATTATAATATGGTTCGGAGATATTCAAGTTTATAGAACAGGAATATTGAGGACACTTTATAAATGATGCTTACAAAACAGGATTTTAAATTAAGTCAGGGCAAGGCACAAGTTAATATTCATTAAATCGCCTAATAATAAATAAAATAGATCGGAAAGTTTATATAACGTAAAAATACGGAAAATAAATAGTAAGTTTAGTTTTACCTAGGGTGATCGCAATCACCCGGTCTAAATTTTAAATGATTTAGGTGACTTCTGTATCCCTTAAAGTACAATAAATTATTTTACCAAGTTTTCATAAAAATTAATAGCGAACTACCTAAAACGTATAAGAGAGAAAGTTTTAGCGTTTACAGGCACAATCACTAAAAGCTTGATAAAAGTTTTCTACTTAAAGGTGAATTATAAGTACATTCAATTCAAATCCTTAATTTGACAACAAATCCAAATTAAGCAACACAAAGAAATTAAATAAAAAAGCTAAATTTACTTAGTTAAGGATATATCAAACTTCATGAGTAACATACAGTATCTTTTTAAAAAGAATGAGCGTAGTGTACAAAAGAAACATAGAATAAGCAAAAAACCGAAAAGCCAACTTTCCAACTGCAACGTTATGGTAGGCATTAGGCATGTAGGCATTAGTTCATGCTAGTAGAGTGGAATCAACCACATCCAGCTAGTGACCAGGCGGCGGTTTTATTAGACATCATCAAAATTGGAAAACCGCACGTATACCGCTGCTGGGATCATGGCAAAAGCTTTCCCGTTATCTAAAGGCTACTGCAGATACGATGGAGTCGACTTTACTAGGGTCTTGATCATCATAAATCCCAAGGAAGAACTATCGTAAATGAAAATGGAATGCAATTAAAGCTTTATCAAACGTAATAACAAAACAAAGATCTTACGTCATCTTAGAAAATGAGTTACAAAATTAAAACGACCCAAAAGGAAATAAAAATCACACTAACTCTAAAACATGCCCAATAAAAGTGAATGTTACAGATTCAGACTTGCGTGCTTTAATGCCACTCTAAATAAGGTGCAATCCATTTGAAGCAGTCTTGAAAACTGGCCCACGTTCCAGTCTTGTTGATTGCAAAAGATAACCTATTACAAATATGTGCTCCAGCATTGTACATGATTATTGACGAAGAGGAATATCCCTTAACTTCTATGTCTAACAATTTAATTAGACTTTGAAATTTATTCCTTGGACAGAACGCAAATCTAATGGAATTTCAAAATGGTTAAAGAACTCCTTCACCCATGATTCGACCACTATAACTGCATACTAAGTGTGGGGCATATCCATTATTAAAATAATCTTTTGCTACCAAATGTATATATCTTTTGCTTCTGATTCCGGAAATGGACCTGCTCTTTTCAATGTGCTACCTGGTACTCCACGTCTTCGAACTAGATCATTGCACATTTCACATTTTCAGCACCGTTCCTTAACTTCTTGCTTGCAGTTCATCCAATAAAATCGCTTACAAACCATTTTCGGGGCTTCTTCAACCGCATGTGTTTTCCTAATGTATCAACATTTTTGTTACTTTATTCTTTGAAACTAGAATCGTTCCTGAGTTCCACATTTATTCTTCATTGCTGTCTTCAGAAGACCGTCGTGGATGTATAAAGAACGCTTTCCATGGAAGTCTTTGATTATGTTTCTTCCAATTCAAAGATAAATTCAGTTCGGGATCATTTTTTTGATACTATCCCATGTTTTCAGGTTCTCAACGGCCATTATCAGCAGTGGTACGTTTGAGATATTCTGGAAATTTTGATTTCATTTAATACGATGCTTATCGCCGAAGTAGTATTCTTGGAGACGTTCAATATATGTCGCCATTTATTCTTTTAAATTCCTAAACTGTAGTACCCGTTTAAAATCTATGTGATCAAGCCGGAGTAGAAAGTTCTACTCGCAAATATATTTATTAAAGTGTCCATTGTTCTTTTTGGGTTACACGGAAGTGCCATTTAAGTTTGACAACTTGTTGAAATATTCAATTACTGTATCTTGTCCTTACTGAACCTAAAACAGCAGAAATCCCATGTCAACACGACTTAGACCTACATCACTATCCAAGAAAACCTTCTTTCCATTCTAGGATATCAGAGTATCCCTAGAATTAACAATACCCGCTTAGGTGCTTATTATTTGCTCCTAACAATTATTATTCCATTAATGAGGTTGGTATTCATTAATAAGTTTTGTTAGAGATTTTGCGATATCTGCAAATTTACACACTAACCAGCTATGGCAGGCACATCGCTCCATAGCTTCATATTTCTTGTTTATATTTTGAATATCGTCATTCCTTAATGCTCAAATTTCTTCTAACCAGCTTTTACGCCTTTTTCAGAAGCTATATGACCCACTTAATTTTCTTGTGGAACAAATTACACTTTGCCCAAATAAGTTATAGATCAGCACTCCAAAATCTTTGGAAGACATCTTCGAAAATCTTCAGGTATTCATCAAAACATTTACACGTTACTATTACGTCGTCCAAGAAAACCAAACACGTTGGCCAAAAGAGGCCTCTCGGGATCAGTTCCATTAACACCACAAATGTTGCTGGAGCATTTCACAGACCAAACAGATTGGCATTGTTGCGACTCAATATTGACTGCCAATTTCTAATTATTATGTCTAAAATGGAGAATTATCTGAAGGCGTAAAGGGTACCCAACGTGTCATCAATTAAGCTTAACGAGTAGTTGCCTTTTTAGTTACCCTATAGATGTGACAGTAATATACACATAATCTAGTGTTGTCATATTTCTTCTTAACAAGCACAACTAGCGATGCCCAGGGATTTGTGGACGGTTCGATAATGTCTTGCTTGGGTTATATCTTTAATTAACTTCACAGCTTTTTCTTGTTTGAATTAAGGCACTCTTCTTGGTTAACGGCGTATTAGCTGGGCCCTTCCCGTATTTATTTTGCACACCACTATATTCGTCCTTTCTTCAGCTCATCCTTAATGGCAAAGACATTAGTTAACCTTTCAATCTATTAGCTAGCCTTCTTCCTTTGATCTTGGGACAAACTGTTAAACAAACTGCTCAAGTATTTCACAGCTACAATGTTGTTATTGACTTTCATCAAGCGTGCCACAGAAGATGCTGGTGTGCACAACTTCAATTCAATTGCCTTCTTTAATAACATCAAATAATTGATATTAATCAATCGCACATTTACCAATTCTTTAAACTCAATCAGAACCCTTCTAGCTAGAGTTCTATGGCCAACTAGTTTACAGATTTCCTACGCATTCTGCCCGGAAGTCTCCATTGTATCGGAACATAACTGTTTTACTTCTGGCTGATAATTTCATCTTTTTCGCGAAGATTACCTTTATCGCACGATAGCTTCGTTGACAAATGAAAATCTCATGTTCTATTTGTAAGCTGCAGTTTTTCAAATATGAAGTGAACCCAAATTGGAATATTGTGAATACAGGCTATGTCATGATTTCACCTTTAACAGTTACACAATTTTCTGAAACTCTTTGTAAATGGTGTTGCGAAGGTTGTTATTTCACTTCCTTGGCGATATTTAGTTTCAATACTGTCTTCTTTGGTTCAGTATTCAGAAGCATTTGGCAATGTTCCATTTTTAGTATTTCTTATATCGCGAATTTTGTTCTAATACTCTTTGTGTTCTAAATATCCCCAAAACTATATTTATTAGAACCTCTATGACATCTTGAACTGCTTCTGTATGCAACCAGATTACTCTGATATCTGTTTGGTCACTTCGAATTCAATTGCACATCAGCCAGCGCACTGCCAAAACTTTTTGAGCAAGCTAATCTTAGTGGCTGTTATGTTTTTTAATCTTAAAAACCAACTACAAATATTTGTATCCTAAGTTGCTCGATGAAGCTCTTTGTAGGACTGTCGGATTCACTAACCTAGTCAACATTGCGGTTTCCAATTTGAACTCCTGTTGGTGTTCGCCAATCTTTTGACTTCTTTTCTTTAATTGGGGAAATAAAATTTTCTGCTGATTTTTGATTCCATAACGCATGAAAACCAGGTATTAAAATTGTTTTATAGGTTGTTCAACATAGTTATCAACGCAGTTACCTTTCCTTCCATGGCGTACTTGGTAGATATTTCAGCTGCTATAAATTACTCGTAACAGTTCGTCCAAAGCGTTTGGCGATCGTACATTCGTGTCGGTATATATTTTGGTGAGCTTGAGGTGCCTCCTTTTATGGTAGGTAAATATGTACATCGCTTCGTATTCGCCTCTTTTTATTCTGCATGATGAATTGAGGATTTTTCATGCTCAGAAACCATAATAACTTGGCCGTGATCAAAAGGATGAACTTTGGGATGTAGATCATCATTTTTTTTAATTACCCCATTCGGTGATGTAATGTAATCGATTCAAATCGCGCGATTTCAATTTTTTCTTTTGGTTGCTGCTCCATTTTCCCTTAAGTGAATGCAATTGCATTTATAATTTTTTTCCTAAAGCTTCTTTTGATTTAATGAAGTTTCTTCATTTAGATTTATTTTTATTTCTTCTTGTAATTGATTTTGATTTCAGTTCATTTTTTCTTGTAATTTACTTTGGCTTAATTATTCATAAATATTCCTCATGTAGCTTATTTTAAGTGAACTTGATTTTTTCTTGTAATTTATTTTGAGCCGATTTAAGGGGTAACGTTTCCGCTTGCAATGTAGTTGTAATTTCTTCTTGTAATTTATTTTGATTTCATTCCTTACTGCAACTGGACTTACTTGATATCAATTTTATTTAGCATTTTAAAAAGCAGTTCCAATAGGGGTACTGTACTGTACATAGCTCTTATACCCGACATATATAAAACACTTCACGTTAAGTTAGAATTATATATCTAATTTTATTTACGTATTTTACTCTATTCATTTCCTTGCAAGTTAATAATCGAAATGTTCAAGCTCACTTCTGGCATGAATTGTAACAAAACGCGCAGGTTATTTAATTATTTATTGTAATTCTCTAATTTATTTACTATTAGTTACGAGGATCGTGAATATGCGCCAGGAATCTCGAGTCCCCGTCTTAATGTGAGCCGAGTTTCGTTGTCGCGAGGCCAAGCTTGTGTGTATTGTGACCATTCAAAATGGCTATGCCAATAGAAAATTTTGCCAAATCTGAAGTGTGTAGTGGCCTACATTGAAAGTCTGAAACGCTTTCGGGGCGCTATTCAAAACAAAATGCGCGAAATATTGTCGCTAAAGGTGGCTTTAATCCACGGCAATGCTTGACCTCACACCAATGCACCAATATGGGAAGAAATTCAAAGACTTAGGTAGGAAATCTTCGGGCATCCTCCTTATAGCCCTGACCTGGCACCAAGTGATTTCTATTTGTTTCCAAAATTGAAGGAGTTTTTAGGCGGAAAACAGTTTAACAACGACAAAGACCTCAAAGAAGCAGTAATATCATGGCTATCATCCTTTGTGGCTGAAGAATACAGCACCGATATCGAAAAACTTGTTACACGATACAAGTATCTTGACAGTTACGGCGATTACATCGAAAAATAGAGTAAGGTACTGTGATGTTGTAAATACAGTTTTGTGATGGTATCCTTTGTTTTTTATTAGTTATAGCAAAATTTTCTTTACTTTCTGGACGAGCCTCGTATAATTCTACACTAATTATTTATATCCAATATTTAAAGAACAATTTATCTCTCTATATGCAATATTGAATTTATAGTTAACTAACTAAACTGGGATTTATATACTTATATCTAAACTATAGCTTCTAGATTATCTCAGACAAGTCGGGGAAGGTTAGTTGTCATTGCTAATTTTGTTACAGTATGTCAAATATTTGATTTTTAGAATGAACCGTTTTCATATAATGTCCCTCAAAACGTTAGAAACGTCCGATCGTCTACGATATAATTGATTTTACGGAAAACCGTTAATCAAAATATTCTACAATATGGCAGTCTCTGTGAGAACTTAAAATAACCTTGAAATGATTGTTAAGATGACTTTCAATCATCATTACATACGTGATAACTGACGTCGAGACCTTTTCAATTCAGATTCGTATTTTAGGAGCTAGAAAGGTTTAGTTCTATTTATTGATGACGTGCTGGCACTTGTGATTAATAAATGAAAAATAGAAAATCGCTTGTTTTCCACAATTTTTATTATTTTTTAGATTTATTAGCAGAATAAATATTCCGACATTTGCCTCATTGGCCGGTTTTTAATATACACCTGCCACCGGAATTAGGATTATCTGTTCTGCAATGCGGGAGATTTGTATCCAATTTTGTGGAAACCATTTGGCCTAAAATGGCCGATTATATGTGTGTATGCATAGTTTTATCTACTAGCTTTTGAACTAAAGATTGAAATTTAAAATTACATGTTTTCTAGAAGTTGCCAAGTCAGCTATTACAACTTGTAATTGCGGATATCGGTTGGAGATCGTCGTACGTCATTTCAAGGTTACTCCAGGTTCTCATCTAGCCGAATATTCTGAACATTTCCTGATTTTGATGCATTGATCTGGACAACTATTTCATACTATTTCAAAGCACTCAATAACCACTGGCAATCCTATATAATACGATTAACTTATTGTAATAAATAAAAAAAATGATGCAGAAATATACGACAAATCCCGTAAATCGGTTTTTATTAAATTATATTTGTAAATAGATTCATTGTAGAAAATAATATATGAAAATAGTATCCTCAGCGTACAAATAGAATTTTGAAATGTTTAGACTTACTATATATTTACATTTAAAGCTTTTTTTATATGATAGTGCTGAAATGTTTGACCAAACTTTCGGATTAAGCTCAAATGCAGGCACGCACGCATCCACACACACACACACAAACACGCACGCGCACACACGCGAACACGCACGCACGCACACACACGCACGAACGCACGCACGCACGCACGCAAGCACGCAAGCAGGCACGCACGCATGCACGCACTCGCGCTCGCTCGCACGCACGTACGCACGCTCTCACCCACACACACAGACCAATTTCCAAAAACAATTTTTTAGATTCGGGGTACCTGAAAACGTATTTCCGCTAAAAACTGGACATCGAAAATTTTTACTGAAAACAACTTTATACTATATTTTATATACATAAGAGAAACTAAAAATCTATATAACGAATATTAGTGGACACTAGGCATTTACAGAAACGAGGTAAACAGGACACTCAGTATAAGCAAGGACTAGGAGTTCTAGCAGAAACTGATTGATTAGTGAGTGAATTTTGCACAATCTACTTTAATCTGAATTACCCTGAATCCTAAAATTATTGCAACAGTTTATATCATACTTTCTCAGCAATACACGTTGCAAAATATTGTTACCTTTTCTTAAACAACTACTTAAATTTGTTATTTTAAATGTAATTAAAGTAAATTTGCTTAACAATTTTATTAACATAAACTTTTATTTGTTTTATATATATCTAATTATAGATTTTAAACGTAAGTCAAGGGATTTCAATGAAACTAACCTGACTACACACAGCCATATCTGTTTATGAATAGTCAAAACTTGTTCTTACATTCAACATCTTTAGTGTCCCATATACCATATTTCATATTTCTTACTAGAATGGATACTGACCAGAACGCTGTTCATGTTCCATAAGAAATTATATTATATGTATCTTCTAAGTAAATATTCTTGGATGTGCGTGTGTGTGTGTTTGTGTGTGTATGTGTGTTTATGTGTGTGTGTGTTATTGAGAAAAATCTCTAGAGTTAACCAAGGTTTTGTTTGGCGAGTAACTTGGACGGATGACCGTTCCAATTGTCGTCCTCAAAATAAAAATGAATTAATAATTTAATTATTTGTGTGTATTATTTACATACTTAATTACTTTTTATTTAAATCTATAAATTGTTGTTGCTTTAAATGAGCTCAAAATTTAGTTATAAAAATCTTAGTACATGTGTAAAGGAAATTATGAATGAATGAATTATTTATGCTTTTGAATTAATTTTAAAATTTACAGTTTAGGTGTATAGGAAAGACACTAACGTCAATAAATTCAAATTAAATTTAAAATGTGTAAGAGGAAGTCGTGTATTGTCTCTCACCAGATTGTTAATATTATATTTAGCTAGAACAAATATCAGTTTTTATGTTCTTAAATCTGCAACAAAGCAATAAAGTAATTGAAAAGTAGTTTTTTTGTAATTAACCAACTTTTTGAAAATATCCACCTCCAACTTAAACTCGTACTTGCATAGTACTGATCACTGATCATTGAGTGCGTTTGTATATTTCTCGGGTATTCGTAATATATTCTCGTCTATTTATAATTCACTCTTAAAACTCCTGCACACCTTTAGCCGGTGTATGATAAATGAGTGTTTTAAGATTAACCCAAAGAAAATATACTAGACCATGTCAGTCAGCTGGAAGCGCGCAGAATGAAATAGATCTACCTCGTTCACCAATATTAGATCTGTTGGATTCAATGTAACGAGATTAAAATGCGCCTGTGTCCTATCGTGAACAAAATGTATTTGGCTTTGTATCGGTAAGGTAACTTTATTTAGCGCTGGAAATGTATTTTCTAAAAAGTGTTTGTAATTTTGACCAGAGAATGTGGTACGAAATAAGATCCTATTAGTTTATGTTCTACAATTCCAATCGAAACTTTTAAAGGGAACCTTTATTCTTGCGTTGCTTGAATAGTAATATGCGTATTTTAATCTGACCAATAGTGGTTGTTGCGCAAATTCATAATTGTGTTTCCGATAAATGTAGTTTTTTCGGAGAAGGTAACATCACATTAATATTCGGTTCTAACCATTTTTGCAACTTCGCTAGTTTGTTAAGATTTGTTCAGTTATTTTCAGCCCTCTGTCAATATTTACTGTTTTTTTGCAGTTTTTTCCACTCCACGATTAGCATTTTTAGTTTTGTGTGATTCTTTTTCCCGATTTGATGTATGTCTGCAAATGTAGTTCTAATAGGACAATGATATCGCAGAAAGGTTTCGTGATATAGTTTTTGAGCAAAATGAAGAATGTTATTTGTGCCACTGTATGTAAAATTAATATCTGTTGCTTCCTTTGTATTAGCTAACTTATTAATTCGCTTATTAATAGTGACTTTATTTAAGCCAACTCGTTTTGTATAAGATATTAAGGGAATAATTTCAACAGAATGCAAGAAATTCAGCACTTAATAAATAAATTACTTTTCGATGGTCTTTTTTATAGCTTTAATTACATGGTGTTCATATTAAGTTAAAAATTCAATGAGTTCCGGAAGAACAAGTTTCCGGCTACATACTTATAGGATCGTTTAGTTCTTATTATGGCGCGATTAAGTTAATCCTAGTATTTGCCAAACAATTTCAAAACCCACTGCATATTCAATAAAGAAATGCCCTAATTAAGCACAAAGAATCAATTGTAATAAACAAAATGGACAAGATGAAGTGACGGTCTGTATAAGTTGATAAATGACGCAACACAACCACTTGACATAGATTTCACATTTCGTGATATAAGGTAAAAAAGGTACATTTAACACTGATGGATGTTTAAGAATAACGTAGTATAAGTTGTTCATTAATGCCAACCTTGGCATTTTTTGTGATAACTGATGCATTATTTGTTTAAAGCATGCTTATCGTCGATTGAGTAATAATGGGCTTGAAATTATAGTGCGCTTAATAAATTAGGGCCAATATCATCGTAAAGTAGGTACAATATTGCACATGGAGTTATCAACAAAGCCATGAGACGATATTGGGAAACTGGGAATGTTGGATTTGAATGAAATTGAATGTTCAACAAGTAAATTTCCTTAGACCTCATTCTGGTCGAAATCCCCCAGAAAATGCTTCTGGGCTAAATAACGACATAAAGAATGCCGCGGGTAGTTATTCCGAACAAAACCTTTAAGAGAAGACTTCAGAAGACATTCGGTATGTACACTTTTGACCAGACAACATCGTGTTTCTCGCAGACGTTGGACGCAAGAACATTTAAATTGGAGAGTAAAAGAATGGGGCAGGTGTGTGTTCACAGATAAGTTAAAATTTAATTTACATTGTACAGCTGCATGTAATCTTGTTTGAAGACACAAAAAGGCCATGATGTCACCTCAGGTAACTTTTGATGGCGGTGCTATAATGGTTTGGGGTGGTATAACTTTAAATGGTCACACCGTAGTGGTTTTAGAAAAGTGTTGCATGTTGTACGGATATGTGTATGCTACACATTATAGTACCATTTTCCTAATATTTTGGTCCAAATTCTTTTATGCGGACAATAATACTAGACCGCATTGTGCTCACGCCGTGAAAAAAATGAATTGGAAAATGATATTTAGAGGATGAAATGACTTGCGGGTTCGGCAAACTGTAATCCTATAGAGCATATTTGATTCAGACTATTGACTCGAACTTCAAGCAGAACTATTCAGCTGGATACTTTTCTACTAGAAAAACTATTGTTTAATTTATGACATCTACTTAATCAACATTGTGATTCTGTTAGACAATTTTTGAAAGTAGATAGAACTGTCAAACAGCAGTAACATTACTACAACTGCTCTTACAAAGTAATGTTGACATTGGAATTAATATATTTGGCACAATTATATAGGGAAATTATAAAAATAGATTATAATAAAAATAATTAAATCAATTATTACTTTATTCAAATAATTCATATAATAATTAATTTTTTAAATTTACATATATAGAGTGTCCAGAAAGTCTTTTGCCAAAGGAAACCTGACATATTAGAAATAATTTTCTGTCGATTTAACCTAAATTATGATACCTTAATACAAAAATGTTTTTTAAGAGAGCTAAGGCCCTTTGAAGATGGCATCGTTATGTCAATTTTTTAAGATATCTCAGAAAAAGGTCTTTAAAACGTTCAAACCTAGTACACCGTTAACGACAAATCGGCTACTCTAAATGCGCTCTCCTTATTGCCAACACAAGTGGTCCATTTGTGGAGGGGGGAGGGCAACAGACATTTTTGATTAAATATTGACATATGTACATATTTTATGTCAAATTTGGATACGTTAATATGTTTCCAATAATACTGTGCTCCTATTTGAAATTGTTATCATGTACCGTTGTCGAGAAAAATCAATTTGATTACTAAATTTTGAGTTCGCTTTGACAAACTGTCAAATTATTTTGATGTCAAACAGTTATTGTTGTTAGTGTTGTCTTAGAAAGTTAAAATACGTCTAAATCTTATTTAAAATAGTTAATTTTTATAGTTAAGAATATGTTATTATGCGGAAGTACAATGTAACGCAGGTGCGACAGAATAAGGATACACAGAAAATTTCCAGGTAAAAGTCATCTTAGTCGTTCAAGATTTATAGTATTTCCTAAAAATTAGGAAACTGGTAGACACCCTGATGTTATAAAGAAATACGACGACGATATTTTGGTCGAAATTGAGCAGAATCCTGCGATTAACGTTATAAGACTAGCTGCTATGAATCCTTACATTTTTAAATCTTCCCTATGGAATATCATTAGTATCGTTTTCAAAAAGATCATGCAATGCTAGATGGCGATTTCCCTGACCGCGTGATAGTAATCGAACGTAATTTTATGCCATAAACACAAAAAGTTTAATTTCATTTCAAACAGTAGTCCATTATTATTGAAAATATTTTAAAGTTTTTAAATTTAACGTAAAATACGTCAAAACTTTGAAGATAAAAAGAATTTAATCAAAAATGTAATGGCAATAAAGAAATGGTATTTATAGTGGCCGAATTGTCACTAGTGACTTAGTTATTGTACTGACAAGGAAAGGGCCCCAACACGAACTCGCCGATGTCATTGATTTTTTGATATTTGTAGAACATCAAAAAATAAAAGACACGTATTTTTTTTATCTGCTGTAAAGCACTTTTAAGACATGAAAACCACCCTCAAAATTCACCACCAAAAACGGTTTTTTAATATAACTCCGCTTCTAATCAAAATTTTGCGACGAAACAAAATGGAAACTCATTATTACAGAAATGTCAAGTTATTAAATGTCGCT
>JAHWXV010103867.1:0-21759 GCA_024586415.1 Phrixothrix hirtus
GCCCATTCTGGCTTCCTTTTTCTCTACATTAAAGACATTAGATTCGACATACGATTTGACGCAATACCGAGATCCACGCCACTCTGCCGACAACCTTTTTGTTTGAGCTTAGTCGACGCGTACTTTAGGTTTCCACGGGATTCCCGGAAAGAAGGCACAACCTAATTTCTACATGGCATATGTTGCCCTCGTTCTGGGTTATGCTTTTGACCAAGAATCGAGCGTGGCAAAGTAATTTAGTAAAATAATTAAACTTACACATTAAAGAAATATATTTGTTCATGAAAATTTGTAAGTAATTACAATAATTATTATTATTTGGAATAATTGAAGTGTTTGTTATTTTAATGAACTACAAGTAAAAAGTATGCACCTCTAATATTTTACAGTCAATTTTAGCGTTTTAATTTTTTTACAACGTATCATGAAGATGCCTTTCATTACATTTTTTTTATAGAAACTACAATATATTCAAAAATTTAAATAATGGAAAAGTAGTTATATAAGCAATACAATTGTCCACATAGACCCAGATTTTTCTATTTACCTTTATTTAAAATTTAATTAAAATGCTAAAATTAACCGCTATCGGAGGTGAATACTTTTAAGCAGGCAAATTTTCTATTGTTTCATTTCTGAGAACTTCTGATATTACTTCAAGTAGAATATAATATTGTTTAAAGTAATTTCCACCTTAAAAAATAATAGAATTAAGGTTCAGTTTTGCGTGCAGTTCTTACGGAATTTTACGCTACTCAGTGCTTAAATAGTACCCGTCTTACATTTATCACATGGATTTGGTACTGTTCTGCATTTTACGTTACTTCCATAAATAGATTGTTGTTAACCGGCAGGTAGGACGGTCCTGTTTTAATCAGAATCAGTCATTTAAAAAAGTACAGATTTTAAGAACTATTAAAGTTACATGGTTAGTTAATAAAAATTTATTTTAAGGATATGAATATTTTGAAACAAAAAGATCATACTGTGGTTTCAATGTAATCATAGAAAATTTGAAGATTTTGTAAATTTTGGAAATACTTAATTATTTGTCTTATCTGTCTTAGAGGCCTACTTTATTTTACTCTAATG
The DNA here is from genome assembly GCA_024586415.1 of Phrixothrix hirtus. NCBI lineage: Eukaryota > Metazoa > Arthropoda > Insecta > Coleoptera > Phengodidae > Phrixothrix > Phrixothrix hirtus. Next base: position 1,093 of record JAHWXV010103867.1, read on the forward strand.
CTCTTAAGAAATACATTTAGTTATATTTATTTTGTTGTGCCTTGACACATTGTTCTGTTTTTCCCTACTCCATCTGATTAATTATTGAATTTGCATTGTCAGAGTTTTCGTTCCTTTATGGAATTCGCACCTAAGCATTTACAGCAATTATTAATTGTAGTACTGCACTGTTAGGTGGCACTGATTTATATTTATTGTCTGTTTGGATTAATTTCTTGACATCATGTTCTATTTTCAATTTATATTACTTTACTTATTCTAAATTATTTAAATTACTGGAAATTAAACTGAACACCTTGTTTACAATGCTTTTTAGCATTACATAAAGTGTAACTATTACACCGAATTCCTGTTTGTGTACTAGGACGCATTTATTGCGACTCACACGAAATTTCGTGATCCACTTCTATTTACAGATCGCGAGAGTCGCGTACTCGACTTGATTTCCCACTCCGACTGATTTGCTTCCGTTGCAATATATTTTATACTAACTCGGGTATCTAAACCATTTTTTTTGCTTTTGTGCTACCTGTTTTTGTTCATTTACTGGCTGTGTTGGTTGTCACGTTCTGATATATTTCCCGAACTGTTGTTATTGTCATAGTAACGAAACGATAAGAAGCACGCTATGGTTCAAGACGGTACTAGTACTGTTATGAAACGGAGTAAAGGGTTGATATTAAATCATCGTAATTAGTTGATTGTTGACGTTAGTGCAAAAAATAGTGTACTACACACGATCGTCAAGTACTCTAGTACACAGGTCTCGAAAATTAGCAAAAATCGACCCTTTCGGGTTTCGTTTTTCCAACTTTTTCTTGACCTGTTATAAGGCACTTACCGATCTTATATCGTAATATACTATTTTAAGTAAGTGCCATTTTGTTACTAAAAATTACAAATAATATCTTTTGAACAATTTTACTTTTACACGCAAGCCAGTACCTTAAACTATTTTTCTACACAATTTCCAGCTATATTAAGGTACCGCTTTTGTATTCTCTCTTCATAGAAAACAATCACCTGAGAAGGCAACTATTAGTGCACGGCTGTTTTGACGTCGTTATTGTCGTCGTGATGATCGGAAAGGTGCCGCTTTAAAATACAAGAAGTGGTAATTCACTGGGCGAAAGGTCTGAATTGTACTGGGGCTATTTTAGTTGTTTTCAGTCAAATGCCGTGATGAGCTTTTGGGTGTGGCCAATCTTTGACGTGAAGCAGTATTATTTTTCCATTAAGCAATTCACGCCATTTGTTTTGGATTAGGCGATGCAGTTTATTCAAGGTCTCACAATATGCCTCGGCTTTTATCGTTTCACTCAGAGGAAGAAAATCAATAGCTCCTGCCTATCCCAAAATACAGTGCGTATTATTTTTCGGTTAAAATTGCATATTTGAACTTCACCTTTTTAGGAGATGAAGTATTTCCCCATTCCATTGGCTGCTGTTTCGATCTCGAAGTAACGTGATACACTTATGCCTTGTTATCAGTGACGATTTGGCTTAAAATCCGATCTTCTTCATCACTGTACTTCGGGAGAACAGTCAAATCTGCGAATAAAGGCTTTGATTTAAGCAATTCAGTCAGTATGTTTAGAACCTAGCGTAAATACAACTTCTGATAGTTTAAATAGTCTGTCACAATTTTATAAGGCTCCTAGGAACTTAGGAGATTCACTAGATAGTAGCGAAATCGTAAACCGTCTATTATTATGAACGTTTTTATCAAGTCGCTGTACCAAGTCATCATTAACAACAGACGGTCGCCCACTTTATGCCTTCAGTAAATACCGTAAATCATTTTCTTACCATCCAACATCTCTAGCATTGTCTTCGTATATCTCACTAATCTTTCAAGGAATTTTGACTGTTTTCACATTTCTTGCATTTAAGAAACGAACTAAAGCCTGTATTCTACATCCTGGTTTTAGACATTTTATACACACACAGGAAAATAAAAACAAGCACAGTAAGCGCGTCTGAAATTCTTACAACATTGGTTATTCATTTGGAAACACCCGGTACATACCAAGTAAGTGACTTAACCATTTTTTAAATTCCACCGATCTACACCCCTCGTTAAGTAAACTCTGCTGGGACGAATTAGACGATCACGTATAAATTTAAGACAAGTTCGTTAATATCATAAATAAAAAGACTAATGTTATAAATTTTTAATTATTTATATTATTGAGGCTCTTGGGGTCAATATCTTTTGTTCATTTTAGACTAGTTTAATTAATAGCAACGCGAGGGTTCCTTGATTTAGATATAGAAAATTATTGTTTCCATTATTCCCTTCCGGGGAGACATGTAAATTGTTAATTGTAACTCACATTCTTCACTTTTCATTATATTCAATCTTTAAGTACCGATCTTATTTTTGTTTAAATGCAGACCTGTAGATATAATAACACATTCTTTCTTTCAGGAATTAGTTAATTTTTTAAGTGAATAATCAATTTAGGTAGTCTTTTTAAATTTTACCTGATTGAAGAGGGAACCCAGCGGCATGCATGAAAAGCTACCTTACTGTTAGTATTAATACAATCCTCGGTCTAAAGGTTGGAGATCGGTTTCTTTGTTTTACCGGCTTCTATAACAACAGAACTTTGGACTATTATTTTTCCGTTATTGTTAAAAACAAAGTGGCGCCCTTGTTTACGACTATTTCCTGAATTTTTGGACACCTACTTATAATCTCTGAATACTAGTCTAATTGAATTCATCACAAATGTTGAACCTGCTCAACTTCACTGTGGTAGCCGGAGCAAACCAGCTAATTCAGGGGAATTACCAACTAGCACTACTGCTCACGTAATGGAGTCTGAAACAAGTCAATAGATACAGGAACTCAGCGCGTATGCGCAGAACGATGACGATTGTGCTGTAGTAGCTATATCAAACCTACAATCCCTGTAAAATGTTTAAATCAAAGTAATTTCCAAAAACACAGCAATTTTATGATGAATGGCTGTATTTTAATTTACAAATAAACTAATTGAATCTAAGGCGATAAAGTTATATATAGGATGCGACCGAATTTCAAAAATTTGAACACATTTTAGAAATTCTAACATTGAATGTATGTGCTGCCATGCAGCATCAAAAGATCAACGTCTATAAGGGAGCTACTTTTTCGATCAACCTTAACAAGGAAATACATGATGTCGAAGAGTATTATAGATTTCACAGTTCTAGCGTAAAATACCATTTTAATTTCAAAACTATAGATGCTATCAAGAAGAAAGGAAGAAAAACCGAAAAGTAGATGTTATTGGTAATTCTGATTTCATAATATTCGAGTAGCGTTCTTAATAGTTATTTCTTTAAAATGAAGAAAACACGTCTGCAGTGCCAATTCTCGAATTTTTAGTGTTTTTAAAAGTGTCACGTGTCTTTAACATATTGTACTAAGCTCATGTCTACTTAGGTGACTGTGTGGAAAATAATAATTTTATTATTCTAAGCTCTTTCCTTCTTTCAGAGATAAATATACGAGGTGGTATCCAAATATTCCCGGGATAATCCTGTATAACGCAAACATGAAATATTACTGACGCCTGTCAAAGGAGGTAGTAGCCATAGTTGTCATAAATATGTGTGAGAAGTGTGAACTTGTTTAGCTGCCGTACGACGGTTTGTATAAAGTGTTAACTGTATTCTTTTGCGAACTTTACGATACATGCAAAATTAGAGCAACATGCGTGAATTAAATTTTGTTTTAAATTAAAAAAAAGTGCCACTGAAACGTACAAAATGATTCAGGAAGCGATTCGTGACAGTTATTTAAGTCGAACACAAGTTTTGAATGGCATGCTCGGTTAAAAGCGGTAGAATGGAGCTTAGAGATGATAAAAGATTTGACGTCCACCACGCTACAAACTATCGCAGCAATTCAACAATCAGTTCGTGAAGATCGTCGTCAGACTATCAAAAACATAGTCTCTAAATTCGGATTATATATGCAACGTGCCAGCGCATTTTGAGCGAGGAACTGGGAATGTACCATGTCGCCGCAAAATTTGTTCCAAGACTCTTGACAATCGATCAAAAGTAGCAACGAATTGATGCGTGCATCGAGCTGAAACGACCTACTTCGGAAGGTGCTAACTTTTTGTTTAAAATCATAGTGATGAAAGTTGGATTTATGAATGGCAGAGAAACTAAGCAACAGGCGAGCCAATGGAAGCAATTCCAGTTCGCCAAGATCGAAAAAATGCAGGCAAGTGAGAAGCAATATCAAGAGCATGCTCGTTGTTGTTTGTGCACCGAGAATTCGTGCCATCAGGTGTAAAAGTTAATTCTAAGTTCTACTACGATGTTTTAAGACGACTTCGTGAGGACATCAGACGGGAAAGGCCTAAATTCTGGAATAACAAAGTTTTTGTATTGTGTCACGGCAATGAGCCGTCGCACAGTTCTTTCCGAACGCGGTCATTTTGGCAAAAGATTCGATGGCTGTCGTTCTCCACCCGTCCTATTCGCCTGATTTGGCATTGTACTAATTCGGTCTCTTCCAGAAAATGAAACTGCAATTGAAAGGCTGACGATTTTACACTACTGAAGAAATTCAAGCAGAATCGTAAACATTGCTTGACTCATTCACAGAAGCAGACTTCCAGAAAATCTTTGGACATGAGAAAAACGCTGGAATCGGTATATACTTGTGGCAGGAGACTACTTTGAAAGTGACGGTAACAGTGTAGCAGAGACTAGTTTTGGAATTTTCATTACATCAGTCCGGGAACACTTGGATACCACCTCGTATTCAGTTACGTTTTTAATCCTTAATGCCAACTTTTTAAATATTCTACGAAGTTGAGAACATAAAGATTTGTTCGTTTCAAAAGGGTTGTCTTTGCATAAAATATCGATTTTTGAATTCTAATAAAGATTAAATCCCGAAGAAACCAACTTCACTGGTTCACTAGTTGGTAAGTTTATCTTTGAGTACAAAGGATGGGGTCGATATAGGTAACGTTTTCAGGGCAAGGAAGTAAAATAGTAGGCCGATGTCATAATTGATACGTCAAAATTCATTCTTGAGCGCTGGGATATCTCCAAGTTCGGCCGAATTCTAGTCGAAGCTATTAGGGAAAAGGAATTAGCGTCTTAGCTTCAATAACAAAAACAAAAAATGCAAAAAAATATTTACTAACTAAATATACAAAAAGTAGAATAGTTATATTCATATTTATTAGTTGAATTTGACAAAAATTCAAGTTTTACCTAAACAATTAATATTATAATTGTTTTTAAAGAATGAATATCAATATAAAAATAATATTACAAAAAAATTATGTTGTGGATTTTAATTTAATCATAAGTTCCCGTAACGACATTTTTTGTACTTTTCCTGTACTATTTTTGGGAATTTCATTTAAAAAATGAACACCACCACGTAATCGTTTCGACGAAGAAACTTGCCCTAAAATGTCACACTGACTTGAACCTATAGCGTGTTATGTTGGCTAAACCTACCTGCCACATATTCTTGAATAGCTTCTTCGGAAAGTTCTTTTTTAGGCTGTAAAGCAATAAAAGCGGCAGGAAGCTCTCCAGATTCTTCATCAGGAATACCAATAACTGCTGCGTCCTTGATGTCAGGATGCTTTAAGAGCAATTCTTCTAATTCAGTCGGTGAAACCTATTTTAATATTTCTTATTTTATTAATAATTTAAAATTATTTTAAACTACCTGAAATGATTTATATTTAATTACTTCCTTTAGTCGTCCTACTATATAAAGGTGTCCATCGTTATCAAAATATCCTAAATCTCCAGTCTTTAACCAACCATCTTTATCAAAAACATTTCTGTTGGCTTCTTCATTTCCGATGTATCCTTTCATTATCATATCGCCTTTAAAGTATACTTCACCATATTGATTTCTTGACATAGCTTTTTGAGTGTTTGGATCTACTATCTTTGCTGATGCATAAGGAACTAATTTTCCCGAGGATCCTATTCGAATATCATCTTTTGGCACTGTTGTAATTGTTAGGGTGGTTTCAGTAAGACCGTATGCTTGTCGAACGAATTTAGTGTTCAATCTGATATGTAAAAACAATTTTATTTTAGAAATGTGTAAAACCTTATTAATAAATTTACCGTTTCATTACAGTCTCTTGAATATCTCTCGAAAGAGAACCTGCACTAACACCAATATCTTTTAAAGTTAATAAATTGTATTTGTTAACTAACGGACTTTTAGCTAAATATACTAGAATGGTCGGAACAACTGCTACTGCTTCCACTTTATAATCTTGAATTGACTTTAAGAAGAGTTCCGGGTCATATCTTTGAATTAAAATGATTTCTGCACCTTGAATTATATATCGTAGCATGGTAAAGAGTCCGCCAACGTGAAACATTGGCAAAAGAGACAGAATCGTATGACCTGGTGTAAGATCTACGCCGAGAGTTGTTGCAGTATCACTAAAAGTGTTTTAATAAATAATGAAATATTAATTAATAAGTTCATACTGGCTTTGTGAGAATGCAGTAACTATATTTTTATGAGTAAGCTGTACACCTTTTGGTAATCCAGTTGTTCCTGAAGAAGACATGATAAACGCCACTTGAGTATCTCGGTCGAATTCAGATGGAAAAAAGCTGTTCACATCTTCAGATTTATTGGAATTTCGTGAAATAAAGTTATCGAAACATTCAATATTTTCAATATCCTCACAAGAATCCAAGATGACAATTTTTTTTATAAACGAATAAAATTCATTTAATTCCAATATTTTGTGAAGAGCCAGTTTTGAACAAAATATCAATTGTGGCTTGGATATTTCTAATGAATTGGTCAATTCTTCTAAAATTAAATGCACAGTTTAAAAATTTCGGATAAATAATTGTAGGTTGAGTATTATCTGTTTTAGGGCTACAGTAATAGTTACGTAGCTCCAAGAAAGAAATAAAACTTGTTCATAACTTGAATTGAGCTAGATATAAAGGCCAAGAAGTTAACTTTTTAGATACCTGAGCTACTCCTTTTTTCCCAAAGTTGAACAAATTTATGACAGATTGGAATAAAATTGTATAACTATAAAGTGCGATCATTTAAATTTCCGATTAGGGTATGCTATGACCATCCCTAATCAATTTTCATAGTTGTGTTTAAGTTCATAGTCTACTCTAATTTGAAATTTAAACGAGGGCACATTATAAATTGAACATATACTCACGTTTGGTATAGTTTGCATTTAAAGGTACCACAATTGCACCTATGTATAACGCAGCAATAGTAGGATATAAGAAGAACAAGTTGTTTTCACTGCAAATTGAGATCACACTGTTTTTCATTATTCCAACATTTTTCAAACTTTGAGCAAGCAAACATGTATTCGTCAATAATTGTTTATAAGAAATTGATTCACCCGTTTTAGCATCTATCTGCAACATATTAAGATACATTTTTATTAAATTTTAGTAAAATGTTAATATTTTTGGTTACATTAGATTAGCTTGTAACGTTTTCGTTACGTTTTGTATTACAAAATATCGCAATTTAAAAGAAACACTTCATATTTAATTATTTCAGTAAATATGTTTTGATTTCAATATTACTCTAATATTTTTAATCATTCTTTCAAGTTATTTCTCCAAGGTTACGGAACGTTGACGTTATGTTTTCGATTTTTACTCAAGGCTATTAAAACATACTTTAATATTCGATTTATCTTCAATTTCAAATTCTACAGAACATGTTAACTAATTAGTAATCCTTGTTTAAATACTAATTCTTCATATTTAATTTCATATTGACTGATTAATACAGGTAACTTCTATTAAATTCTTATTCCGAAGTTTGAATTTCGTATCGTTTCGGGAAAATCGAGTCTGCTTTCGGACTTATGGGTAATGACACTTCATTTTCCTTTTTCTTAAATAAGCTTCGCAATAAAATGCATGTATAAAATTAGAATCCGTTATATTATTTTTAGTTTAAATTCTTCAACATTTTCAGTATGTGCTTGATTTGCAGTAAATCAAGAATTTTTATTAATTAAATTTTAATACATTTTATTGCTAAGCTAACCTGACTTTCACTAATTTTTATGAAGGTTTCAGGAGAGCCAGATGTGGATCTGAGCATTTCATTTGGAATCGCCTAGAATTTACTAGTTAATTATTGAATTTGTCTATAAATTAAAATTGTAAATCAGTTAAAGAAAACATCTTTATAGGAATAATTTGGGGGAGTTATATTGAATTAATATATAGTTTGTGTTATCTACGACCTTCAATTACAGGCCATTTTAGATTTGGCATATATGAAACTTTTTTGTTCAATGTTTAAGATAGCATAAGATATGTACGGTTTTTGTTGTGACTCGGCTCTGTATGAATGACAAGGCCAATTCTTAATAAATTCATTAATATCTGAACGATTTACAATTCAATCTCGGTAAATTTTGATTTATGATAGGTGATCATTCAATGGATGTGAAGGGTTCCGTTTTTTTTATAATGGGTTTAATTTTTAATTTCGAATTGAAATTTTAGGGTTGGGTTTTTAAATATTTCGGATAGAATCAATAAGTTAGCTTCTAAATTAGATATTTACATTCATTAAATTTTGTTTTCAATTAAGTATATTATAAATTTTATATTTCAATTCTTATTATTGTCTAAATTTTAATCAAGCAGCAATTAAGAATTTATCTAGTTATCAGTAATTAATTGTTGTGCTAACTTATCTTGACATTACTTTAAATATTAGAACGATTACTGCATCTTTTTTTCTCTTTTTATAGATTTGTTCGAACCAAACATTGGTGTTTTCCAAACGTCAGCTTCAGTAATTACATTACAATCAAGGCATCATTCCGTCATGTTGAGATTGGACCAACTTGACACAACAAACGTATCAGTATCGTAAATATGCTTAATCATTGCTTGAATCTTTACTAAATTATTATTGTTATTTAAAACAGGTTATTCATAAAACTACCTATAAGCAATATTAATTATAAACTTTTGAATTTGATTAATTTTGTTATTTAAATTGTAATTTAATACATTATGTTGTTATTTTTATACGAGCTATCAATTTTGTTTCTTGTGCAAGGCAACTAGATTTGCAAAGTAAGTCTTTTCTAACAAATTTCATATTTTTATTATTTTTAAGATCTGGCCAATTAATTTTAATTTGTCTGGCGCCCTCTAGCGAAGGCTTACTAAGTAATTATTCCTAGAATCTACATCCTGAGATCGAGCTAGCTTTTGTAAGTAACGTTCAACACTTCCTAATGTCCCTCTCTTTACTAGAGAGGGTTCAAAACCTTACAAGCTCATGCAGTGATCAAGGTACTGGTAATTTGATTTTATTATATTTAACCAATATTTTTTTGTTTTTTCTAGATACTGACGAAATTAGATTATCTTTCGTATAGATGACTAGGAAAGGCAGTAAATGTTTTTAAGTCGTCGTAATGTGATAAATAAGAAGTAATTCATCAAAACTAATGCCATGGGTAATTGCTAAGACTGAAGTTAAAGAAAACTTATTTCTGCTCAGGGAGGTGAAGGGGTGAGGGTCGATATTCCCAGAAATTTCACATGCTGAACCTAGATTTTCATAAAACCAAAGAGTTAAGATATACAAAGAGAGGTCACTAGACAAGGACCTTAAATTATAATGAATTAGAGGTGTACTACTAAGTTAAAGACCTCTTTGTAATTGTTCGGAATGGAGTTTGCAATCGCCTAAGGTCTACCAGTTAGCAAATTTTCATGCACTTGACTCTAGAATATTTATAAATTGTATCGGCATTTGCTGATTAAAAAGCTAAAAATCACATAAAACTAACGAATCGTAATCAATACATCTTTATTTGTATGAGGGGTTACACCCATCCTTAGTTGCACTACAGGTTTAAATGTTCAATGCCTTTCGCGTTACTTACAAAAGAACGAAGGTTTTTTTGCAGAGCGATCTCTCTTTATATATTCTTATTCCTTGATAAAGCTACAAGCGAAGAGCTATACAGTACAAAACTAATTTAGGATCACCAAACGCTTTTTTCACATTATACGATTTTGCCCGTCAGACATCGCCTGACCGCCAAACTTTCTGAAATTTGTGAAAGGCTAAAAAAACATTTCGGTGAGGATACGTTGTCAGATGTCAACATCTATAAATGGAGTAATGCCTTTAAAGATGGTCAAGATCGTGTGAAAACATTCTTGATGTTCCAAAACTTCGACAACGGAGCAGACTATTGACAGAGTTAATGCGCTTATTCAACATGATTGGCGCGTTAAGATAAGGGATATTGCTTCTATAGAAACTATCAGTATTGGTAGTGTACACAGCATCATTAAAAATCAGCTTCAATACCGAAAAGTATGCTCCCGTTGGATTCTAAAAAGTCTAAAATAGACCAGCACAAACAGAAACGGTTACAGATCGGTCATCCGCTGTTGGCACGATATGAGGAAGGAGATGATTTTTTAGAGTCTATCATCACTACTAATAAAACGTGGGTTCATTATTTCACTCCTGAAACGTAAACATCATATATGCAGTGGCGACACTCTTCATCTCCAACAGGAAAAAAGCAGGATCCACTGTTTCAGCAGGAAAAATTATGGCTAGGTTTTTCTGGGATATAAGGAGGGGGTTTTACATATAGATTTCCTGGCCGAACAATGTATAATAAACGCAGAGTACTATTCAACAGGTCCAGGCAAAGCATCCATCAGAAACAAGGGTAAAAAGCCAGAAATATGTCCGATTCTTACAGAATAATGCTCGCTCTCATGTCGCTGCTAGTACGATGGATACATTTTGAAAATTAAAATGTAGTCTTGTGCTCCATCCGTCCTATAGCCCAGACCTTGCCCCATCCGATTTCGATTTGTTTGAGCCCTTAATCATATGTTTAGCTGCAATGAGGAAGTCATTGAAGCTGTTCGAGAATGGGTTCATCTGCAGTCACGGGATTTTTTCCTCAGGGATACGGAAGTTACCTGAAAGGCGGCATCGGTGCACTAAAAGACAGGGGAACTACGTTGATAGGTGACACTAGATACATTTAGTTTGTTCATCTTAGTTGTCGAATAATTATGAAATTATAATTTAAATTCGCACGCTCCTCGTATTAGTCATAATTCTCTTTAAAGCTCACAACTTACAAATGATTAACCACCAGAAGTGGCATTTACTTAGCTGAGGCTTAATATTTCGCGAGACGTTATCGGTCTATAAACGATAAATAACAACTGATTGTATTATTAAGTAGATATCACCTTATATTCACATTAATAATTGTAATCATATCTGGCGAATAAGAATCATTTGAAGAAACTGAACTCTTTAATAATTAAAATTATATTAAATTAGTTAAAATATAAATAGAAGCCTATATTTGGGTAGGTAAATATAAGTACACATAGGATATTACATAAAATAGGAATGTATTGTTAGAAAATTTTACAACATAAGTAGGTGAAAAATAAAAAATAAGCGTAAGCAATTTGAAAATATGCAGCCGTTGAAGTCTATGTACCATAAATTCTCACAGGGTGTACTGTGTCTTGCAGCTGTCCATGTTACTGAACTTAGGAACCCCTTAAACAGTATTTAATAATATACAAATTAAAAATACTCATACAATAGTATTCTGATTGTATACTAAATGCTAATAATGGAATCAAACGCTGCAAAAAACATACTACTGAAGACGTTGATTTTGTATATATTGTTTACTACGTTGTTTAAGCAGTAATTGTACTTATCATAAATACTGGTCAGCGTGTTACTAAATAAACAAGGCAGCAAACAAGAATGTAATTTAACTGTTTTAAAACTTCATTTTCAGGCATGTACTTAAGAAGGTTTCAATGACCTTTTTAAAGGGATTAAGAATTTACCTAACCGAATTTTGTTTACATTTCTTTTATGTAATTGTGGTCAAAAACCGGGTCAAGTTTAAACAAATAGTTTAATCATCAAACAAATATTCAGTAAATTGAAATACAATTGTAATTATGACAACTAATTAAGTTTCAGGCTATTCACGATTTATTTAAATAATTTTTCAGCGTAGAACTGCCAATAAATGTAAAAGGTTATCATGGGAAGAATATGTATCTTTTCTCAACAGAAATACCTATATATCAGAGGTATGGCAAAAGATACGGTCGATTATAGGCAAATGCTTTCCAAAAACATCTAAAGCCCTGGTAGTTAATAATGACATATTAACGAAACCAGAAGAGACCGCGGAAGCGCGTGTGCTTCAGTTTGAAAGAATTAGTAGCAATCGGAGCTTCTTACAAGATTTCCTGATGTATAAACAGAATGCAGAACTTCCCTTTAACTTCGAAGAAAACAGCATAGCTCCATATAACAAATCTTTTAAGATAATCGAATTTGATAATGCTATGTCAAAGGCCAGAAATGCAGTACCTGGAATAGATAATATTCTATACGAATTTATTCGTAACCTTCCCTACACAACAAAAAATGTACTTCTCAGCATATTCAATAAAATATGGAGGGAAGGAAAATATCATATCAAATGGCGAGAAGCCATTATTATCCCCATACCGAAAAATAATCAAGATCCGAAACTTGTGTCCAGTTACAGGCCAATATCATTAACGTGCTGTTTAAGTAAATATTTAGAAAGGATGGCGAGTGCCGGGCTGATGTGGCACTAGAAAATAGAAACTATCTTTCTCCTTATCAATCTGGTTTTCGTCAATACAGATCCACACTAGATCAAGCTGTCTACCTAGAGAAAGCTATACAAGACAGTTTTGCAGAAAGACAACATTTTGTAGCCGTTTTCTTCGACATAGAAAAGGCATATGATATGACCTAGCGTTACAATATACTTAGAACTCTAAATAACTGGGGTATAAAAGGCAACATCTTGAAATTCGTACAAGAATTCCTCGCCAATAGAAAATTTCGTGTAAGAAATGGAAGCTGTCTCTCAAACAGTTATTTACTGGAAAACGGGATATTTCAAGGTTCTACGCTGAGTGCCCCGCTATTTGCAATAGTAATTAATGGTTTAACGGTCAACCTGTATACCTCTATAGGTAAAGCCTTATATGTAGATGACTTAGTTATATTTCATACATCAAAATCAATGGATGATATTCAAACAATCCTACAGCATGCCATTAACCATCTGATCGAACGTGCGAACCACATTGGATTACATTTTTCAGCCGACAAGACCAAATGCGTTCATTTCTGTCGTCTTAGAATTGAGCATAGAGAACCTGTACTAACACTGCAAGGATAGCCTCTTGAATGTGTGGATAACATCAAATTTTTAGCAATCAAATTTGATAAGAAGTTGTATTGAGGATCACACATAAAAGACATTGCCAATAAATGCAAGAAGTCCTTAAATCCATTAAGGGACATCTCAAATATAAGATGGGGATGCGATCGGGATGCATTAATACGATTTTATAGGTCGTTTATTGTGGCGAAGATTGATTATGAAAGCATACTCTGCGGCGGAACAAGAAGATCTAGATTGAGAGAACTAGATTTCATCCTTAGTACGGAACTAAGACTAACTCTAGGAGCTTTTAGAACAAGTCCTACAGCGTCTATTTGTTCCCAGGCAGGAATTCCACACCTCTATTACCATAAAATTCAAATTTTGCTCAATTGTGGGCTAAAAATAAATGTTCTACCAAACCACCCCAGTCACCCCATCGTATTTAACGATGAAGATTCAAATAATTATGATACAAGACTCATCATTATATACGTTTACAAGAAACCTTAAGTGCGCTAAATATAGAGATTCCCAGAATGTTTAATTTGACGCTCACTGAAATTGCACCGTGGACATTGAATCCGCCAAAAGTTCATCAAGAGTGTTTGGTATACAATAAGACAAATACCAACGCCAAACTAATATTCAACGAATATATGAAAATCATCCATTCACTGATGGATCTAAGACTCATCAAGGCGCAGGAAGCGCATTTTATTGCGACAATGAGTGCTATTCATGGTCTTTGTCTGCCGCATTGAGTATTTACACAGCCGAATTATACGCCATCTGGCAAGTCACCCTTTAATAGAACATTCCAGACACGATAAATTTATATCATGCACAGACTCATTAAGTTCTATAACTGCACTGGAAGCTATTAACACCAAAGACCCTTTGGTGCAAAATGTACAAGCACGAGTTCGTCAAATACTAAATATAAACAAAGTCATCATCTTCATTTGAATCCCCAGTCATACTGGTATCCTTGGTAATGAGTTGGCATACACAGCTGCGAGATCTGCAATACAAGAAATTCCAGAAAACATTCCAATTCGATTGGATGATGCTAAGACGATGGTTAAAAATAATGTTTTACGAAAATGGCAAACCGATTAGGACCATACAGTTTCTAAATTAAAAACGTTAAACTCAGCGTAAACCTATGGAGCTACCCTCACGATCTTACTCGAAGAGAGTAAGTAATACTTACTCGCCTCTGAATAGGCCATCTAACATCCATTTTTATGTTACTAGGGCACAGGAGACCCATATGTATGACTTGTAAGACACAACTTACGGTAGAACATATACATTGCCAAACCTATAATATCGCTCGACGGCAATATGGGTTACCGGAAAATATACTAAAATGCTTAAGCAGACCCGAGGTTATGCAGTTTGTACAGGCTACAGGACTTTTTCTAAAATTATAGAAAATGATCTAACGGAATAAGATGCAGCTAATGACCTCGCATTTGATGCTAATAAACACAAAAAGATGTAAAAATAGAATTTTTAAAATTATCAATGTCCTTAAAAACTAAATGGATGAATCAAGAACTTATTAATTTACTCACCGATATAAATTTTGTACTTGAACAAAACACTTAAATATTGTGTGCGTTTTCTAACGATGTAGTTTAGTTGATTTGTAGAATCTGGATCGCAAAGAATTTCTTTGTTGCGATTCTTTGAATTGATTTGGTGAAAACTGCTACCCAATTTAATTTGGTTGGGACTGCGTTAGTTGCTCTTTTAGGATTTTTAAAGGATGATGTAGTCGGACTCCTACCTTGAACTTGCTAGTGAGATCTTTTTATCAGCTAACCGTTCTTTCTACCTTTACGCAGCACTTCCACTGGACACTTGTTGTGATTACTTACCAGATCAAAACTGTAACCCAAAAGACCTCGATTTCTGGTGATCCTGGTCCACCTAGGGTTTCCGTGGCAACAAATTTTATAAAACTTGTCTTCACCAATCGTGCGTATTTATTCAAAAGTATGTCTATTCCTTTTTATTCAAAATTCGTTAAATTATCTACGATTTGTTGCAAATTATATTTTATACATTTTCTGGTTATTTTCTAGACTTGCTTATTTATTACGGGTTTTAAAACTTTATTGCTGCATGTCTGAATTTTAGGAATCTCTTTCTCGTTGGCGTCTTAAAGCGTGCAAACTTTAATCACTTCTTATACTTTTACGAATACTAATTTTAAGGAAATATTTTAGATTTACTGTTAGTAATTAAAACTAGAATATTAAAAAGGCACAATAATATTTCCGTAAATTAAGTATATTCAAAATACTATTGCTATTATGAGCATTTTTATTTTATAAATTATTAGAGCCTGAGATCAGTTTCTTCAAATGATTGTTATCGATCAGGACTGAGTTAAATTATTAGTCGGAGAATAAACTGATATTTATCTAATAATATACCTAATTGCTATGTATTAATACGTCAATGGTATTTCGGTAAATATTAATCCATGACTAAGTAAATTGTCACTTCTGATAATTAGTCTGTTTTAAGTTGAAATGGTAAAGTGGTAAACCTTAATTTAAGCTAAACCCAGCTATTGCCAAAAAGGCAGATTTATGTTATATCTCGAATATAGGTTATTGCTTGTATCATGTCAAACCCTACTCACTTTCCTTTACAATGTTTCAATATCTTTTGTAGTTTTCAAGATAAATAGATTTAAAGATTTTGGAGGATATCGTTTTTTGCTTCATATATAGTAGATTATGAGAGACCGGTCCGGTTTCGTAACACGTTCGATGCGTACCCCTCACGGCATATTGTTTGCCCTTTTAAACGGCGTTTCATGACTTACAGTTTTAGAGGTACCAATGCATTACATCTACCCATCTCACACTCTGTATATATTGTGAAACGGTTTTACATTACGTAACAATTGCTGTAACGGCTTACTTTCATATCAAGCAAACGAAATGTTATAGACACCTTACACAGTGGGAGCAAAAAAATGTTTTCTGCACTCCGTGTTTCAAATGTTTACTTTTAAGATAAATTATTTGGTCGAAAATTCAAGTTTTCGCACTGGGAAAAATAAATTTTAATATTGATAAAGAACTTACCAGCGCTTTAGGCTTTTTGACATATGTTAGAAGGGCTTTATAAAGTTGTTGACCAGCTGTACCATCTTCGACAGGATGTGAAGGTTGAGGGCCGTGTAAAATATTTTCTTCTTCATTCATTTTTAAGTTAAACTGCAAAATTAACTTAATTAATATTACTTTTCCATGTTTATTATTTTTTGCACTTCTGGGACTAAAGCATCATAAGCGGCATTTTTAATCACAAGGGATTAAATTTTACTTTGGTTTCGTACTGAATTAATAGTATATTATATATCAAGGGGCTAAAGTTCCTCTTTTAAACTCGAGAGAGGTTTATTTCTCGAGCGATAATGAGAGAAAATAATCTCTCGAAGGATTACAAATAACTTTAGTTCTGAGGAATATACATTATTTTTTGCACTTTAGAATAATTTGAAATCAACAAGGTTGAAGAAAGTAAAATTGCATGATTTTGATCTTGACATATCATTCGATTTATCACATGTTTCATGGCAAATTCTATCTAAATCTTGTTTTTGCACTTTTGGGACTAAAACGCCAATTTGAGTAATTTCCTTCTATGACTAAAGCTACACTTAATCATAAAGAATTTAAATTTTACTTTAAGTTCCAATGGAATTAAAATACTTTAAATCTCGCATAAACAAAGTAAATCCATGGCAATAACAAAAATTAACCAATCAAAATTATATATTGCTGAAAGCGGTACTATAGCGTTTCGCAAATAAAATGTAAGTAGCATTTGCCACGAAGCATAACGTTGATAAATCAAATAAACTGTCAATGTAAAAATCATGCAATTTTACTTTCTTTGACCGTTTTGATTTCAAATTATTCGAAAGTGCAAAAAAATAGGGTTTATACCTCAGGAATAAGGTGTTTTTTAAAAGGTGCATTTTAGTCCGTTGGTATTTATACTCAGTAACATAGAAATTGCAACACCAAGAAGGAATAGGAATTTCTTTATCAAAGTTGGTAGATCTGTTGCGCTGACATTAAGTAATAATTAATTAACTTTTGAGATCAAGTGGTAATGTAATAGCGTCACATTTGACAGTTGTTATAATTTTTCGTACCATTTGTTGTTTTTTTTTATTGTTAATTAGTATTATTTTGGTTGTTGTTCTTTTGTTAACGTGTTTTGTTTGTTTGATCCTGCCTAGAGTACGGCAACGAGAATATTACCGTCACATAAGAGAATTTGACAGAGGTCGAATTATTGGTTTGCGCGAAGCTAGTTCTTCATTTGGGTAAATTGCTAACCGTGTAAATCGAAATCGGTCTACTGCAATGCGAATTTGTCGTGCATGGTTTGAAGACGGCCACGAACATTGTAAAAGAGTACAACAATGAGGATATTACAGTCAATTAAACGAATTTGACAGCTCGAATTATTGGTTTGCGCGAAGCTGGTATTTAATTTGGGAAAATGTTAACTAGGTAAATCGAAATCGGTCTGCTGTAATGCGAGTGTGTCGTGCATGGTTTGGAGATGATGAGGAATATCGTAAAATAGGAACCGGGGCTACAAGAAGAACAAATGAGCTTCAAGATCGTCGCTTAAGGCAACTGGCATTTAGAGAACGATTTTCCTCTACTCGGGCAGTTGGTGACCAATAGTTTGGTGAAGGTAGCGAAGAAGGCCGCCTTGTAACCCTTAGAATAGTTTATCGCTGAATCCGAAGTTTTGAGTTAACATAATATCGTCCGAAACTTGTGCTTCCTTTGTCTGCAGAACATTGTCAGCAACGGTTACAATGGTGTAATGAACGATCGCATTGGAATCTTGAATGGCGTCGTGTTGTCTTTAGTGACGAATGTAGATTTTGTTTAGGAATGCACGACGGTCGTATGAGAGCCAGAAAAAGACGAGGTGAATGACGGAATATTCGATTTATAGTTGAGCGATACGTATACCGCACTGTTGGTGTTATGGTTTGGAGTGCGATTACTTATGGCAGGTCTTCCTTGGTATTCATTTGAGACAATATAACATCACTACGGTATATTGTGGAAGTGGTTGGAACACATCTTCTGCCATACTTACAAAAGCTCGAAGATCCATTATTCCAGCAAGATAATGTCCGTCTACATGTAGTAAGGTTTTCGTTGAACTTGTTTGAGAAGGCCCAGATTCATCTTTTGCCCTGGCCTCCTAGATCTCCAGATCTTCCTTCCATGGGACATGTATGGGACATAATGGGTAGAAGGTTGCGAAATTTGCGTCCTCCTTTGACAATGGAGGTCTTGAGACATGAGGTGTAACTTGCATAGGAGGCAATACCCCAAGACGAAATAAGCCCTCTTATTCAATCAATGCCTCAGTGTATAAATCAATGTGTAAATCAAAGAAGCCGCACAACACATTATTAACAATTATTATAAAATTTTGTTTAACTAATAAAGATTTTCCCCCAAAATTTTGATCACTTATTATAATATAGGTGAATATTCTTACCAAATTTCATCTGGAAATTCCAGTCCCTTCTTGGTGTTACAATTTCTGTGTCACAGAGTATAATATACTCTGGATAATTTTTGTGTTGCCATGGATTTGCTTTATTTATGCGAAATTAAATCTGTAGGTTGGTGCTAAAACGACCAATATCACTTTTTAATGGTGTCGAATTATATGAAGAAATAGTGGTTATTTATTGCTAACTTATTGGTGTTAAACGGCCAATATCGGCATACTTTTCAGAAATAATTTTATGAAAACAGGGCCAGAGATGACATTGAACTTATTTCTTTTAATTATTGAAATATACATTTGAAGGTTAAAATAAGTGTTTACAGAAAAAATCTTAAAAAAATCATTTAATCTTTATAAAATACAGCAGTTTCTAATTATATGGGAACCCTCTACCATGAATATCTCAAAACAAAGAATTATGACATTGGCCCTTTTAGCATTAAGCCACAGAAATTTACTTTATATCCTTTGGCATTAATGTAAAATTTTAAATCCTTGAGATTGAAAGTGTCGTTTTAGTTATGGAAATAAGTGACTAAATGTGGCGTTTTAGTCATGGAAGTGCAAAATATTCTATTATTAATGGTTGTTTGTTTGCTTGTTTTGTGGCGGAGTCTTCGGGACTCTTTTGGACTAGAACTATCATATAGTCATTTCGCAATGCCTACTAGAATTTTGCTGAATCTGGAGGAATTTCACTGCAAATAGGGATTTTTAACGTGCCAAACATCACATTGACACGGGACCCACGATTTTACTTCCTTATTCGGAAGAAGGTATGTTTCTTAAATTTTCCTTCGCTGGAAAATTTACCGACTTCTATTGGGTTTGAATCCGCGTCCCTTAAATGTAGAGTCAAACATGCTAACCACCACACCAATCAGGGCCGACATTATTAATGCTTGGTTATGTACATTAAAAATGTAATGTAAATCAATGAACGGATCTTAGTAGATATAATTGTGTACTAACCACTTGTTTCCTTTTTGTTATAAGTACGGATTGCCATGAAACCTAACACACTTTTACTATGAAAATGAACTTAGTCATATGTAGAGAGAAGAGCATAAACGAGTGCCGTCAGCCAATGTTAAAAATGTGTAATCCAATGGCCTCTATGAGCGAATTAACATAACTAAATATATAGGCGCCAAATTTAAATTATAAGATCAACTTGAAATTTAGTATTGCTATTTTACAATTAAAAAATGAACACAAGGGAAAAGTAGATAGTGTTTCTCGTTCAAGAACACTTATGCTTCATATTCTGCGACTTTGATAAATTTCAGTACAATAAAAATTTATTTTATAATTTATTAATGAATAGTACATAAAATTTCATCGCTGTCTGAATTTTTGAGAAACTATTCACAAAAATTCATTCAAGGAACAAAATCTCTTGGTAATATTTAATAACATGAATGAATGTTCTAAGGGAAAAAGTGCAGTCTTTTGTTTAAATTAGTTCGACAGGTGCCATAAGACAAATCTGTCTATTGACTCATCTTCTCAAAGATCTAGGATCGTTTTCCATTATAACCCTAACACTTTCTACAACTTCTTCAGTTCTTTTAATTGGTTTTCCCCATCCTTGCTTGATACTAGAAAATTTGCCACAATTCTGCAAAGTAACTTCAAAACTGTTTTAAAATCCACAACTTCTCAAATTCTACACAAATACTTTTCACACATTTAAGAAATATATATATATATATATATATATTAAAAAGATTTATAAAAATTCATTCCCTGACTGGGGTTCGATCCCAGGATCTTTGGCTTTACGCGCCAACGCTCTACCACTGAGCTATCATAG
>JAHWXV010103895.1:0-15151 GCA_024586415.1 Phrixothrix hirtus
CACACACACACACACACACACACACACACACACACACACACACACACACACACATATATATATATATATATATATATATATATATATATATAGAGAGAGAGAGAGAGAGAGAGAGAGAGAGAGACTATACCAGCTACGTAAAAAACGGTGTATTAAAAAACAAGGTGATAAGTGATGTTTTATCGCAAGAATTCAAGTTTAGAAAACGAGGTCAATTGCAGTTAATTTTATCAAGGACACCTATTGAATACCTTAAAATTAACAGGAACGGCGATAAAGGTATTCATAATAATAAGAATAGATGCAGTAAGCTTATGCAATAATTAATAGTACTGAAGAGATGGCTTCAGTCACAATTTACTTAATTCATCTTAATAGAACAAGCTGAAGAAAAATCTAGTTATTTGGAAATTTTTTGAAAATATTTCTACTTGAGGAATAGAAATATTCCGTCGTATTAATTCTTATATGTATATAGGTAATTTATTAAACTTCCCTAACTTCCACTTATTTCAATTTTTATCGAGTTTTTGTATACTTAATAACACATTTTGGCATCCTTCAGATCCAGCAACGATTTTGCCTTTATTTCCTCTCACCCTCTCTAACTTTAGAAACCGTTACAGGGGGACATATTTTTCGACAAAAATTCTTGAACAAGTAGTGACACGTGAACTTGTGCGTTGTCGCGGCACAATTTCTATAAGTTGCCTTTCCGCAATTCTGATGCTTTTTTTAAATTTCATTACGCAAGCGACGTAAAAGTTCCAGATAATACTTCATATTGACCGTGCGATCTGGTGGTAAGAATTCGTAGTTAATTATACTGTAATAATCGAAGAAAAAAGTAAGGAGAACTTTGACATTAGGTTGAACTTGTGTGCACATTTTGGTGTTGGCTTTTTAGGAAACACCGATTAAAATGATTGGACCTTTGTTTGGATGCCTTGTTTCGTTATCTGTTACGATGTGTTAAAGAATTTTGGTTTTGGAGCTTAACAGCTGTCCTGTGCTTATTAAAAGTTCAACAATTTCAGAACAAATATGGCCGTCCCTCATTTCATGCACAAAACATCACAAGAACTGTACTTCTTCAGGAAATCCCCTAATTGTTATTTGACGATTATTAAGAACAATTTTTTAAAATTTTTCCACATTTTCATCCGCGGTTAATGTGTTAAGACTCTCTAGTTATCTTTAGAGTCTTCACAGCCCTCTTTGAAACGCTTGTACCTTCATAAACACTTGTTTTTTCATACTAGTATCCATTGTAGAAAAATAAAAAATAGTTTTTGAAAAGAATATTTTGTTCAATTAAAGATCTGATCATTCACCTCGTAACTATGGTATCTACGATCTTCAATTTAAAACTTACGTGTAAGAAAATAATACCGTTTCTTCCTACATCGGGCAAATGAAACATCATTTTAAATCAGACTAAAGGAACACATTTCCCATTCTAAATACAAGAGTTCGGACAACACAAGAATATCAAATTTTGCTAAAAAATCTTCTGCCTAATAGCCATGAATATATCTGTCAAAATTCAAACATTCTAAAAGAAAATTTGGACAACTATAATATCCTCAACATCTATGAAAACTACTTCAGTAATTACAATTAGAAACCAACCAAACAACTACTAAACAAGTATTGCCTCTTGATATGAGATTACAGAGTGTCTCACGGTAAAGTGACCTTTTTGGCGCAGTTTTTGGGTACGGACGAAGTTATTGGAGCGTAATTATCTTTGGTGGAACAAAATGTGGTGTTGAACTTGATGATCTTGTCCACGTATTTTGATGTGAACTTTGTTGAGGCTACAACTGGAATTCTGAAAAAGAAAAAATAGCCCCCGTTTGTAAGTATGTTGCGTTTAAAGGACAATTGAAGGCCCTGAAGTATGTTATCAGGATGAATGTACGTAAATGATTCATCAGCAAAGTTTCTTATTTTCATTATTCGGATTGGCTGTTAAGATCGAGGTGAATTAACGGGAAATTTTATCGTGCGCAAATTACGAAATGAGGGAAAGTTAGGGGAAGTGAATGAAATCGACAGGAATTGAAGGGAATTTAAGAAAGCTAAAAGGAAATGAATAGGCAATCAAGGGACTGGTTTAAAGTTATTTCAGAATGATCTTAATTTAAAGGCAGACATATTTTGTGAATGGATTTTGGATAATCAGTCTTATTTCGAGCGGCTACATCTCTAACCTCAACATTCTCAGCTGTAATAAATTTTAATATGGAATAAAGAGAATTGGGTTTATGAATTGTGCAGTAACTGATCTCAAAGTATCTTTCATTTTTCCTACAGGAAAAAAGAAGGAATTCAAGCGATATTTTGAAAAAGTAAATCAAAATAAACTTATGAATCCATTTTAGAAGAAAATTGATGCCAAAAATCGAGGAATCACAGTTAATGAGGATACAGCTTACACTTTCAGTAAAAAATCATAGTGAAAATGACAGTGCGAAACAAGCTTTAGAACCAAATCAAAGTAATTGAAGAAGCAGTACTTCTGAAATTTTTACAATATGGTATCTGGAAGAATTAAATAGAAATAATTATTTGGAGAAAGACACAACTTTGAGAGATTTCTCTTCTCGAGATGTAAATCTTACTTCATCTAACCCAGATTTAGTGGAAAGCAACGACATATTTACTAACAATAGTTTGAGAAAATGTTATAACACCAGAGGAACAGTTACCAAACCATTAAAACAGAAGAAAAGTAGAAAGGATAACTGATAATTTAGGATACGATAAATCAATTATTTGTGATGCTTTAACAGAATTAGCAATATCTTCTGACGATGAAAACCGTAAACATTAAATTTAAGTTAGAAAACTATTACGCGGTATCTCATAACCAAAAGTGGTATTTAGGTAGAATAATCAACACTATTAATAGCCAAAGCTTCAAAATAAAATTTTTAAAAGGATTGAATAAATTTGTTTGATCAAAATATCAGATGTCGCACATGTGAAAAAAATATATATTTATATGAAGTGGATTCGGTGTAAAAAATTTTACGACTGATTTCCACCTCAGTTCAGATTAAATTTTGAATGGTCCGCATACTGCATTTGTAACCTCAGTGTTATGGTAGTGTTAATAAAATAATATTTCGTTTGATTTGGCGAAAGAAGGTCAACTAATACTCAGATTACTCATATTTTTCTTTTGATGGTTTTTCATCTTTAACAAAACATCGGAAAACGGCTAGGAACAAGTAGTTGTTCATCCAGAGTGATAATATGATGATCTGGACGAGCAACTACTTGTTCATCCCGTTTTATGGTGTTTCATTAAAGATCATCAATAAAGAACATAAAGTCATCTGAGTATTAGTAGAGGTTCTTTCATCAAAGCAAATGGAATATCGTTTTATTTGTCATTTTGCCATTGTTTACTTATAATGCCTTTGATATGAGATACATAACATCCGAGGCATTATTAGCCAGAGTTATGCATATGAATTCAGAACTCCCTCATATAAGTAATTAATAACGGAGTGAGAAATAAAATCTTGTATGCACCACTGCAATTACTAGATGATAACACCTATCGAGCGACATCCATGCCTCTGGCCAAAGGCCCTCCACGCGTTATCATATATATAACTACCTTGGTGGGGGGCTTATTCCTCAGGGGAATCGAAGGGCCTCTGTTGTCCGCATCCTCCTGTCAATCCATACGGGACCAACAAAAGTTTTTAAAGACCGGTTCTTCGGTGGAAACCTCTGTAAATGGCTACCCTTGGGTTTGTTTTTAGCCACCGTCATTCTGGTTTGATTTAACATCATTAACCTAGATCTAAAATCGTAGCCCAATCCTGTTAATAAGTTTTGCTCGCAAATACATATCTTGTGTTGCACTGAGCCTCACTAAAAGGAAGACCATACAATGTAATTATGTAAATGTTAGGTAAATTATTGGGTAACTGGGTTTTTTTGATATTAAAAAGAGATTAGTTTGCTAATCAACTATTAGATCTCCTTAATTGTTTTAAATTATTCATTAACTCAGAAAGGTCAAAGTTCTCATTTTATACTTAAAATATTTTTTGTTTTCTTATTTCTGCATGAATGTGGAGTTGATGTAATTAGCCCTACATATTCTTAAAACCAATTGAATCATTTTTATTTGGGTTCAAATTTTACTTAAATTTCACTTTAATACATAATATCTATTGTTACCACAATTGTTTCCATAACAATTGAATGACATTTAATTCAAGTATGGCTTAAATAGAAATGGCGTAACTGGCCCTTAAAGTAATAAATTTAAGTATTACATAAATAAAGTTTGACCTATTCCATGGTTGGCCATGCTTCAGTTACGCTACTGTCTTATTTATTCTGTAAACCGTGAAACTTGATTACTACTTTCTAAATTAAATATAAACACGTTCTACTTCAATTAAAGGTGGTCACAATTTATTGTCTATTAAAACATTAACCTAATGAAGTCTTCATAATAAATATACCCACATTTTTGAGACTTGAAATTGTGGAATTTCCTGTAATAATTATAATGACAGCTTCCCATTGTGTATCTTAAATAGTTTAGTTGTTGGTAAAACACTTTTTATTATATGTAAATGGAAGTCGGTTTATCGTTTAGAAAATCTGCACTATGGATAGCAAAAATATTGTAACGGTGTTTGCACTTTTATTTTATATACAAGGTGTTCGATTTATGGGGTAAAAACTTGTGTAATTTCGATAGCGTTTTATTAAGCTATCGACATATCAAGTTTTATATCAGGAATAAATTTTTTTAATTTCGAAGTCATCAAAGTTCTTTCGTTCTAAATATTTGGGAATAATTTATTTTATAGTTCGACGCGTGTTAACAGTTTGTTTTTATATTTTCAACCATTGCTTTTTAGCGCATGAACTGAAACAAGCTATAATGTAGAAATTATTGTCACATTTTTGATCAACTTTTGGGACGAAAATAAGATTAAATTATAAAAAACAGTTTTATTTATTTATTAATATACATAATAACCATTACAACATAAAAAGTGTTTACATTTCTGGCAGAATTTGTGCTTGAGTGTACGCTTTCCTATATGGTGCCTAATTAGGCTGTTGGTTGTGAGGATCACTCTTGAGTCAATCTAAACACAAATTCTTACTTTACCAGTCTTAAAGTTATTTTAGAACTTACATTTTGTCATTGGAAACCTAGAATGGGTAATTCATACTTATTTCAAATATATATCAGCATAAAATTTCATTTCATTAAACATAATTGTACGGTGACGGCAGAGTCCAACAAGGTATAAGTACTATTTGAACACTTTCCTATTCAAAGTCATGTCTGCGGTATTTCTTTGTATAAATGGGACAACCATAAATTCTGAGAAAAATCTGGTTTCGTGACAAAGTAATACATTGCAACTTCCACGCGAATTATGAAATCAACTGCAATTAGTTAAAAGGAAGTTCGAGGTTAACTTCCGTTATTTTGTTAATCTAAAAGTATTATTAAATATCTATTTATTTAGTCATATTTATTTTTCTTTCAAATAAAATAGTATGTGTAGACAATCTTTTTTTCATTTCATTAAAATAGGAAATTCCTAAAATAATGAATTTATCATATTTAAAGGACATTTAAATTATTTCGTTTTAGTATTTAGATTCCATTCCCAATTTTAATTATTTCAAATTTTATTTTCTAAATTCTTAATTGTATATTTTTCTACGTTCACTTAAATTTATTATTAATTGTTTTTTAATATGAATTTTACATTTTCAGTTTTTAGATTGTGTTTTTCAACTTCAGTTTTGTTACGCTTAGAGCTTTTAATCAAACATTTTGTTATTTTAATTTCCGATTTCTTCTTAAATGAGGTTTAGACTTCGAGACTAATAACAGTAAGTCCAGAACTTTAAGTAATTATAACGGGTATTGGAGTTATATTTACTTTATAGTAGTAAACATTACCTAACTGTTACATATATTTCTATTTTAACGTGAAAATTACCTAATTCACTTTTTTATCGGTGAAAATATCTTAAAATTTACCGTTTATAATTACTAACTAGTTTTATACGTTTCAGTAGCATTAGAAGTACCTGAGACGTAATAAAAACAATTCATAATTACTCTTAAGAAATGTCAACTTTATGGTAAAAATGTAGGTAGTAATAGCTATCTTTAAATACTTAATAGTACCTTGAAGAAGTTGCTTCTTACAAGTCATTTGTCAGGTTTTTGTAACGATTTGGTTGCTATTGTTCACGACTACAAATTCAGTACCTTGATAGTTGAAGCACAAGTTCCAATAACGTTAAAATAACCAAAGAAATTAACGTCAAATTGTATATTTTCACTTCAAATACCTTAGTGATTTTTTTATATAATTTTTGTAATGTTTATTTTTATAAATATTAATATTTCACGAGGCGCGTCTATTTTATGGAGGTATCATAATTGCGTTCATCAACAAACAGGCATTCGTTTTTATTTTAGGACCATTGTACTTGTTATACACGTATTATACTTTCCCGATTACTATAGAAGTATTCATCTATATTTACTGTTTACTATATTCTTTGTAACCTCATGATAAAGTTCTATAGAAAACGATAGCAATATAATATGCTTTACAAAGTTACTTGAGTAACATAAAAACAACATTATTAGAAGGGGTAAAAGTGATTACAAGTTTCAGCGACTAAACTATAACGGTATTAACACGTAACTCTCTAGTTAGAGAAACTCTACTACAACAGCGATAAACAAGTAATATATACGTAGGTGATATTCCCCATTTTAGTGACAAATACGTTATAGAAACGTTCAGTATGATTGAAATGGATAGTAACCAAATACCTTGAGGTCAACTTAGGAGTTGTTAATACGTATTAATAACTAAAAATTCTGCTTGTGATGACGTCGATTCGGGAATTTCACGATAACGATAGATCACCCTAAGTAATCAAAATTACAAACTTGATTCTAACAAATGCCATGTTTGCGTAAGCCGGTCTTAATCTATGAGAAATGTAGAGCTGGATCCTACCATGGCGTATGGGTAAAAATCAAACCTGTTCCTAAAAGAATTTATTTTGGTAGTGAAGATGGCACAATAGCGTAGGTGTTAGTCTCAACTTGAGGATTCAAAATTTGGATTTACAGTAGTTTTAAGTAGAAACTAATCAAGATTAATACATTTTTGATGTTACGTTCCAGATGTAATTGAAAAATAATAGACTTGGAACAATGCGTAAAGTTAATTTGAACAAATCTGCTATTATCAAACTTTTGTCCCGTAATATGAAAGTAAAATGGTTTATTAATTATACTTTTTTTATTTACCAATAATCGTTATTTTTTGAAGAAATTTGCGTTAAATTTGATATCTTGTCAACGATCTTGCTTTTTTTATTTAATTACTAGATACCACCGAACCTACGTGTTTATTAGAAATTACTATACTTTTAATAAAATAAATTACTATAATTCAACAGTTACTAGAAATATGTTCATATTTTCAACTGTTTTGTTTTACAGTTTACATAAAAATTCTTAGGATTTTCATTGCATTCGTCTGAAACGTGAAAAGATTCCAGACCATAAATGTATGAATTTCCCTCATTGGTAAGCGTGTGGCATCAGTAGGAACCCCTTTTGTCAATACCTTGTCGCAATACTGGTTGCGTGCCTTCTTTTTTCGATCAGTACCTACTCATGTGTTGTCAGGCGCAGAAATGGTTATTTTAAAAATTTCTATACAGTCGTAGTATGCATTTTGTAATTAAATTGAGAATTTTATTTCTATTCGCACCTGGTGCATTTATTGCCTGGAACTTCAGATATTTCTTGATAAAGAAAAAAATTCCCTTCCTTATTTAAAGTATCAATTTGTGTAGTTGAATAGGTACCCGATTTTAATTATTTTACGTTGGCCAAGTTGTAAGAATACGTTGACTTCTGGTGATATTTAATTGCATTGCGTTTCGAATGTCAGTTTAGTAAGTTTTCCCGAAGGCATTTTTATCGTTCAAAATGTAGTTTGGCGATAATTTGTTTAAACCTGACAACATCGTCGGATTCTACTTTTTCAACGAACATAAACCATTTTAAAATGTAACCAGTGTCTTTCTCCAATTTTAATGAAATGAAATCTAATGCCCTTATTTTCCTATAACGACGATAATTACGTTTTAGGCCATTAAATTTAGGTCTATATTAGATCACAATGGCTGTTTCACATACAAAAGAGTTCTAAAACAAAATGAAAGCAAGTTCTTGGATGTCTACGTGAAAACTACTAAAATTTAGGATCGATTTTTAACTCTAAAACCGAACCATAACTGATATAAAAAATACGGGCCCCTTAGATTTTAATTGTGTCTGACATATCCAAGCTTCATCAAAATTGAAGGGTAATACTTCTTTTTAAGTCAAATGTAACTCATTTGTAAATTTTAGATATGTTTTACGTTTATTCGTGAAATTCTTGCAAAAGCGAATGCGTTTACACCAAACGCATGAGTGAACTAATGACTAGGCAATTTTAATTTGTTAAATTAGACCATGACATGTTAGTAATTATATTTGTAGATATTAATATTAAACTTGGAAATGACTTTTTTGTAGTGTAGATAACTATTATAAATCGAGAAACGTGTATTAAAACGAACAGACGGGCCGTTAACTCGTAATTTAATAAATTTTGTACCCGAATATGAGGTATTTTTATATTGATTCATTTGTATTAATTATTGTATAAAGTTAGCCTAGTTTCTAGATAGATTTCGTTAATTATTGACCTTACTTTAATTTACTGCAACACGTATAATCGGTTTCGAAATTTTAGAAATTGTAGTGAATATATGTGCCATTAATGTGGCAATCACATGCTCTTCTCTTTATTGTTTCATAGCTTAACGCATTCCATCGCTTCGTACCACTTATTGTTACATAGCTTTTGTCCTAAAAAGTCAAATTTACACTAAGTAAGTATGATTATCAGCTATTACTTTCTTGTTGCGACACATCAACTTTCAGCTTTTCCTACTCTTCTTGAGATGTCTTAGATATGACTTGTTCTATCCTTAAGGTTGAATTTCGTTGCGATGTCCAGCGTCCGCGGCTCGCAGTCACGTCTGGCAGTGACTGCCGTTACGTTCACATGCTTTGCTTAAATCGTCTGCTGTTAGCGTTTTGATAGTCGTTTCTAAAGTTGCGAAGTGAAAAGTGCTTTTTTAATGCACCCAGAAACATTAGCAGCATTGATTTTGATAGAAGATGAAGAAGGTGCTGATATTCGGCCGTTATTCTCCTCAAGGGAAGAAACCCAGGAATTGTACAAATCTAAAAACCAAGAAGGTTATTACAGAATATTAATTGAAACTCACCTTAATGTCGATGATGATAAGTTCAAGGGCTTTTTTAGACTCAATAGAAACCAATTTGATTTCGTACTGAATCTCATTTATGTAGATTTGAAGAAACTGTTCACAAATAGTGTGAAAATCTCAATTTCGCCGAGGGAAATATTAGCTGTAACTTTGAGGTAAGAAAAAAATTTCAAAATAAAGTTTTTATTGAAATACATATAGCATTGGTTAATATTAGTTATCGAAAATGATCTAAGTAACGCATAGTGTATGAGGGAGTATTAGACATATAAGCATCAGCTGTCGCAGAAATAATACATGATGAGATAGAGGGAATTGTGTGTGTGGCTGTGATTCGGCAGGTAAGCACAAACAGTTGATTCATTGAATCAAACACGATGTTGGTGTTGTCTGAGGCGCTGTCAGCAAACGCTTGAAAATTGTTGACCAGAGTTAATATCTGAAGTTGAGCTTGAGATATTAAATGCAGGGGTAGTTGTTTCATTTTCAGACCGAAGCTTCCCATAAATAAATCTATCTCGTCCTCCTATTTCTTCTGATTCGCGAATTGTGAAATAATTTGCATGCGTTGATTAGAACGCTCGTCCAAATTATGTAATAATTTAGCTTTTGCCGAAGAGCTACTGGGAGTTGAACTTCGGGACTGTGGAGTGTGTGACAAAGTACTTGTAGTTTCAGAATTTACTTTCCTCTTTTTTGGATTGCAATCCGTCAATGCTGGTAATATAGGATCACATTTCGTTTCATCTGGGTTTTGGGATTCTGAATCACTGACTTCGTCATCGGATACATTATATGAATTTTGGGTTTCACCATTTTGGCTCCTGTCACAAGTTTCAATTCGACTAAAAATAATAAAAGAATTCAAAAATTCACAAAAACATTGATAAGTTGAGTGTCCCCTTTTAGATTTTACGAGTTTAAAAAATTTTAGATTTTCAAACAAGGGCCACTTTGTTAGTCTTGCCGATGATGCAGAACCAGTTTCCAGATTTAATTTCCTTTTGTGTTTTAAATAATTATCACGAATTTGTTTCCAACGTGATTTGCACTCTTCAGCTTAAACAAAATTAACCATAATTATAAAACAATATCATATAATAATTATTAGTATAACAATATTTTGATGCAATTGTAATTCATAATATATTTTAGGTTTTTGGTTACATTCCGCTCACTCGCACATGCTTCTTATTGTTCGAGAAACAATAAAAGAAATATGCCAGCATCTTATTCCTATATTTCTACCACCACAAGAGGAAATAAGCATGAAAGAGAAAGCACTGGAATTTTATAACAAGTGGAACTTTCCTAACTGTGTCGTAGGAGTTGATATCCGCATTTTTTGTCCTAACAACAGTGGTTCGGTATTTTTTAACTATAAGGATTATTTTTCGATAGTTTTGCTCGCAATGGTAGACACTCACTTTAAATTTTTGTTTGTGGACATTGGTGTATATGGTAAAGAAGGAAATAGTGCAATATTTTCTAGCTCTAAAATAGGCAATGCAGTATATTCTAGAAGATTATTTCCAGCAGACCAAGCCCTTCTTAACTTAGATAAAAAGTTACTATACGCTGTGATTGGTGATGAAGATTTTAGATTACATAGGCATCTGATGAAACCATATAGAAAGTTGTCTGCTAAATCTGATAAACGGAAAAGTATTTATAACTATAGATTATGTAGGGCTCGGCAAGTTACTGGGAATGCATTTAGTCTGTGAAGCCAAATTTTTCGAATCTACTATACTCCAATAGTGGTCCATCCAAATTGGTACGATAAGCTAGTTATGGCAAGATGTTGCCTACATAATCTCCTAAGAGATGCATTTTTGGAAAAAATAATCAAGCATTTTACGAGTATGACCTTAAAATACAGATGCCCAACAGTATTATCACTCTAGCAAAACCAGGAGAATTCGCAAATTCAGTTGGCTTGGAGATAAGGGACATGTCCACCAACTATTTTAATGAAGAAGGGACTTTGAAGTGGCAAGACAGTCATGTTTTCAGACTGTCCAGTTAAGTTAAGACCTGTGTATGTTTATCATCTTGCTTTTATTACATATTGTACGAATTTTGTTAAATGATATCAATATAATATCGAACGAAAGTATAGCAAAATGTATTTATTAAAAGTACACATTTATTAATACTTACCGCTCTTTGCTATCACTGCACCAATCTGATTCCAAGTATTTTCACGAATTTGGAAGTACATAAAGTCTTTATTTTCGTGATCATACAAACACTGGAATTCACGAATTTGATTAATTAATAGTTCGTCACCCACATGAGAAAATTTTGTCGACATTTTCAACTTTTCGCTGCGTTAGAATATACAAAAGGTGGTTGGTGTTCGCGTCCCGACTTGTTTATGAGCAGCCGAAACGTAGACTTTGATGGCAGGCTGCTGAGCCTTCCAGACGAGCCGTGATAACGAAAACATTTACATTAGCAAAGCAACGTAGCAGTGCATGACGGCTGGACGTTGCGGTGAGTCACGAACGCTGGACGTCGCAACGAAATCCGACCTTTACCTTAGTAAGCGTCATTAATTAGACTACAACAGGAGTGTGTGGAGATTACCAAATTTGCATAGCCGAGCTACAAGTAAGTGCAACGCAGACCGCACAAAAAGGTGCTGGCATAGTTGAAGTGATCTACATCTTAAAGTAAAGACTGAACGCAACGCATTGATTTTCGTTGTTTGTCAATTTTGTTTGCTTTTACACCACTGCTATCTGTTTCTTATTTGTTGGTCATCAAAAGAAGTTTTTTTAGCAAGCATATAATATGCGCAATTAAAAAGTTATTAAAATCCAGATTCATCTTGTTTACATAGTTTTCCCTTTTCAGCAATTTTCGATAATTTCCTGTAATTTCGGCAATTTTCGATAGTGTTCGTATTTATTGGTTTTTAGCTGTTAATGATTTTATATTCGATTATTATATTCGATTCGATAATTTCCTGTAATTTCGGCAATTTTCGATAGTGTTCGTATTTATTGGTTTTTAGCTGTTAATGATTTTATATTGTTCAATTCAGTTTTTGGCAGTAGAGTGAAGTAGATGAAGTTTCAGAAATTTTATAAGCAGACTGCTTTAATTATTAATTCTCACAAATAAACTCATTTCGTAAGTGAAATAATTCATATATCAGGGCTGGCATTAAAAGGAGTGAGCCGATTCTTTCAGAGCAGAACACGTATATATCTAAGATCGTAATAAGGAATATTTCTTTTCACAACAATTTTATAACAGTCAATACACATTAAGCAATTAAATGTTTGAAAATAGTTTAGCGACTAATTGATGTAATTCTCGGTTATCTACGGTGGCATCGCACTAGTGATGTTGTACTTCGCCTCGTATGAATCTGTTCA
The DNA here is from genome assembly GCA_024586415.1 of Phrixothrix hirtus. NCBI lineage: Eukaryota > Metazoa > Arthropoda > Insecta > Coleoptera > Phengodidae > Phrixothrix > Phrixothrix hirtus. The sequence continues at coordinate 12,783 of JAHWXV010103895.1, forward strand.
ATACAAAACGGTGCTTGTACTTTTTTAATATGTATAATTGAATTATTTTAGTATTTATATGCCAAAACTTACTAATAAAATATCATTTCATAAAAAGAATTGGTTTATAAATTCAAATGGAATAAAATATGCATCGTTATAAACAGGGTTAAGTTCAAACGCCATTTTTTAATAAGCCATCTTGATCAGGCCAGTTATATGGACAAAAATAAAAAATTAAAGTTACCGAAATTGAGTAGTAAAACAAAAAAAATAATAAGAAAGACGTTAGCATCTCAGACCCATCATAGATATAAAAATGGCGATAGGCCTTGGTATATTATTTATTACTGCACCCTCGTCATGGTTGAAAATTATATTGTCTGAGCCGATCTTCAATTTACGATACGAAGTTAGTTCAATCATTAGTCAAGGTAGCTGTCATTTAGCTGCCATGAACCCGTTATTTTGTGTCGTTTAAATTCCAAAAGTAATGTTATAAAAAGAACTTTTGTTTAAATTTTCAAAAATTTTTAAATTTTTCTATTTTCTCCCAAATTTACGATATTTTAAAATTGTAATTGTTAATCGTTTATACAATTATAATCTTTTTTATAAATAATAAACTATTTTATATCGTAGCTAACTTTACATCTTATTATCAATTAATATTTTGCAGGTTAATAATAAGGCGAAGTGTCATTTTATTAATTGATTGTCGATTTATTGCAAAGACTAAAATTAATAAAATGGAATTTATTTCAAAACTTGGCTTTAGTTTTATTTCGAATACTTATTTAAACAATTTTTTCAAATGATTTGTTTAAACTGAATTTGAACAGAAACATCTTAGAAAGAAAATTAAATTACATTTAATTTTGCAATTTACGGGATCTGAATTTGATGTTCACTATTTAAATTACGTGATTTGTTTGTATACAGACTGTTACGGTAAGAATTTATGTAACGACAGATGGGGCGAACGTTCATAACCATGTGAGCACCTTTAATTAGAAATTCATAAGAATTATAGAAACATTTTTTGTTAAAATAATTCACACAGTCTAATCAATAAGTTTTTAATTGTTAAATCAACTAGTTTCGCCTATAAACTTAGGCATTATCAAGATAATTAAAAATTAGTTAAAAGAAAACATGACATCTAAATAAATGTAAGCTATTACATATGTCAAAAGTTTTAAACTAACCTAAACATGTCAAAAATAAAAAATTATATAAATGTGCACTAAATAAATATTATAAAATTAACATAAGGTAAAAAGCAACAGTCCATACATATAAAGGATTGATCTAGTAATTAGAATTATAATAACAAACCTCTTCATAAAACCATTAAACAAATTAAAATAATAGTATATATAAAATAGACGGAAAATATAAAAGTGGTATCGTTTGAAAACACTCAGATAGCAAATTGAAAATTTAATTTAAATAAATAAATTTAAAATTAGATAAAAAATAAAGGTAGGTTTACATAGGAATAAATATGAAATGGAAATTCCATAGCAGTTGAAAGAAAGACTGAAAAACCAACCATAAAAAATCTTTAAGTACTAATTATTAATAAAGCCATAAATTCTTACTAAAATTAGTAAGAAATCGGAAAAAGGGAATCAAATTGTGGTAGTACTCAGTAATATCATTAACACAATTGTTTTTAAATCTTTGTCTTTGTTTAAAAATTTCAAAAGATTCTAATAAATTTGAATACTGTCCTTTTTTTGCTAAATGGAAAATTTGAACATTATTGCAGGTAAAAAAGTTATGGTTATTAGATAATATATGTTTAGCAAAAGCAGAATTTAAGTAACCAATTGCAGACAGTTACTAGAAATTTTTCTTTGGTATTCATGGACCCGGATGTTAAAGCTACGGCCTGTTTAACCAACGTAAATAGCAGTGGATATGCCCCGCTATTTACGTTGGCCAAACAGGCCGTAGCTTTAACATCCGGGTCCATGAACACCAAAGAAAAATTTTTAATAACTGTCTGCAATTGGTTACTTAAATTCTGCTTTTGCTAAACATATATTTTCTAATAACCATAACTTTTCTAGCTCCAATAATGTTCAAATCCTCCAGTTAGCAGAAAAAGGACAGTATTTAAATTTATTAGAATCTTTTGAAATGTTTAAACACAGACAAAGATTTAAAAACAATTGTGTTAATGATATTATTCAGAACTATCACAATTTGATCCCCTTTTTCCGATTGCTTACTGATTTTAGTAAGAATTTAGGGCTTTATTAATAATTAGTACTTAAAGATCTTTTATGGTTGGTTTTTCAGTCTTTCTTTCAACTGTTATAGAATTTCCATTTCATATTTATTCCTATGTAAACCTACCTTTATTTTTTATCTAATCTTAA
>JAHWXV010103908.1:0-14844 GCA_024586415.1 Phrixothrix hirtus
TAAATTTAGATTTAGGAATTTTACAATTGTTTTCAATTAGGTTCCAATTATTTTCAATAATTTTAATGACTGAATTTAAGGAAATATTTGTAAATAATGAGACAATAACAAAGTTGTAGGTAACATAAAATTATTCATAAGTGAAGAAAATTCAAAAGAATCTTTAATTCTGAATTTGTCTCATTAAAGGAAATCTTTAAAATATTAGCTCTAAATTTGGAAGGGTTAGAAGTTGGAGAATTAATGCAAGAAATAATAGGTCTGAGTGGGATATCATTTTTATGCATCTTTGGTAAACCATAAAACTTGGGATAAATAGATCTATAAGTAATAAGGGATTTGTAAACTTCTTCGTCAATATAATTTGATTTGTGTGTGTGTGTGTGTGTGTGTGTGTCTGTGTGTGTGTGTGTGTGTGTGTGTGTGTGTGTTTGTGTGTTTGTTTTTGTATTAGAATAGCGACCTATGAATGTGTAAATGAGGTTGCCTATTTGGGACATTCTGGGTCGTCATTACTCAGTAATAGCTCTATATAACATAGTGTCTATAATTTAGTCATGAAAGTATCAAATGTCATATTTTAATTTGGTTTCTATGCCATAAGATATTATTAATTAAATTTTCGTGGATTAATCCTATATAATGGTATTTAGTCTACGAAAATGTTGTGCTATCATACTGTATAGGTTTGTTCCAACTATTAGTTTACGTACGATTCTCGAATCAGTACATGATCCCTTTCGTATGCATACGCTAGCATTGCACTGTTTGATAATCGGTTCAAGATACGTGTTGGTTGAAACGTTATTCTAACGATTATATGAATTAATTTTAAATTAAAATTTAAATCAATGGATAAGGGAAACGGTTAGTATTTATAAATTTGTACATTTTATCGATGACATATAAAACTAGACACATTATTTTGTAGTTGTTGATAATAATATGATATAAATAGTACATAGTTAAAGGTTAAGGTCATTGTTTGAATTTATTCTAAACGTAATTATCATATTTATAATGTATACGTTATAAATCATAACTCATAGCCTTTGAAGAAACGTTTTCAGTGCTGATTATTAAAAAAATTATTCATTTTAGAAATTGGAGAAGTTTTAATTGATAATGCATCGGTACGCGCAACATCTGCTACTTGTGTTGAAGTTGTTGCCGAGAAACACGATTTCAGTGGAGCGTAAACCAAACAAAAAAATTATTAAGTTTATGTTTACATACAGATAAAAGTATATTATTTTATTTACTTTTTCTAAACAATATTTAACATACTTCGAAGTGCAAATGATACTATAAGGCATATTGCGCATGTTAGTACAAACAGTTCTGAAAAATTCCGGAAACTGTTTTGGCGGTACAATAACTGATTTCTGTACGATTCAAAGTTTGTTGGAATACCACCGATACCGTTCAATGTACGGTTCATACATCAGTTGTAACGCTTTTTTATAGTGCGCATACTCGTGATGGTACAATGTACAGTTTTCTAGTAGGTTGGAACAAGCCTTATATAATTTAGAAGCTTGTATTCAAAACCGGGTAAATCCATTTTTAAAAATGTTCAGTATAAAGGAAAAACACCTCAATGTTTGGCCTTCATACTTACACCAAAAGTAGTTAAGCATAATGTTTGAGGGCTGATATTTCATAAGTAAGTTTCGAGTAATTAGAAATAAATACTTAGAATTTAACAGATTTTGTTTCAAAAGTGGTAGATACTTTAGAAAAAATGCTAAAAAATGGTATAAAGAAGGATAGCATTAAATACCAAAAGGTAACAAGTCATAATATTAAAAAAGAACAAATTATTGAATAGAATTAAAAGTTACAATTTTCAAAAAGTAAAAATGAAAAAAATTATATTTAAAGACTCAGCTCTTTGCAGAAGCAGTCACACTATTCTAGCGTATCATGGCCATTCTCACATAATGTATCTAACGTAAGCAAGCTTCCATAGCAATCTTGGTCTGGTCGTGGTTCCCAGTCAACTCCAAAATGTTCTTTCAAAACGTGTCCAAGTGTTGACTTCTTTTTATCTGGAAAATTTGTCCCGAGGTCAGTTTTTTGAAGTTCAATGTTATCATCACAGATGTCCGTTTTTTAACAATGTTTGGCGCTTCGTATTCATTTGCTGCCACTTTATACATCCTTTATTTTCTCGCTCAATAGTAATCATACCTTCTTCCATGTTAAATATTTTTCAGCTTCACAAACAAGGAATATGAAATAATCACACACTCGCACAAATAAACCTAACACATCAGCAACCAATCTGAAGGAACTAGGTAAACTAAACAGCGTTAATAACCAAGCGCATCAGAAAACATATTTTATGGATTTGATTCAAAAGCACGGATATAGCCGCTTTTCTATGCGATTTTGACATAAAAAAGCCAAGTTTGAAGGCAAATAACCGAAGCAATCGATAGTGCTCATATTAATTATATAGCAAAAGTGCTTAACTAAAATGGCGGGAAAATGGAGTTACCCGGTTTAAACGCAAGCTTTTCGACTGATTAATTCTTTATCTTATATGCTTTCCAATTGTATTAATGATATTTTGGTTCCACGTTTTAATTTATTAGGTAATTGTTGTATTTCACCTATGACAGGAAGTGTGGACAGTTCAAGTTACCGCCTCTCTCCTTGAAAACAAGAGTGGTACTTAGAAAGACCTTACCTGCTTTTGAGTGTACGTAAATGATGTTAACGATTTTCTACCAAGTAATTAATATAACCGTTCAGGCAAGGAAAATTATTTGTATCAAGGGATTTTTTTGTTCAAAATCCTTGAGTATTCTGGTTACCTTCGTGCCAAGGAAGTATGAGGTCACCTAAACTTGTTGGCCATTGCTATTCTTAGAATGTAGCCTAGTTGTTCTATAAACACCCTAAAGGCATACTAAGGTAAAACGATCGCCTTTGCCACTATTCTTTATCATTGGTAATTTAAAAGTTCTTGTTACTTACGTAGTTGGTAATAAAGTAATATTGTTTAAAATACATAAGAATTTTGAGATTTTTATTGTAACTGCCTTGCATTTTATATAGGAAGCGAAAGGCCGTTATTTGGTACAGGGGTTGATATTTTGGTCTTAAACCACCTTTCTCTTTCTGTGAACTATTTCAATTAATAGATGTACCATTGGAGTTACTTAACTATTTAATTCCTTGGCCAACTTATATATTAAATAGGTAACAAATTATTGTCCGATTTCTAATTTATGCGTTTTAATACAGTGTTGTATATCATTATCGAATCTTTTACTTACTGAGAGTACATAAATATTTCATGATTTACACGTAACAATTTTAGTAAGATAACCTTAAATGATACTACCAGATGACCGTACTTGTTTGATATTTTTTAACTGTATTAGTATCCCTGAGTAATTGGCACCACTGCTTGTTAATGTGATGGTAGAATGTTTGAAGGTAAGTTTGCTGTCATGTTCAGCAGTGATAGGGTAACGGAACGTTTACTAACGGTTAACTGTAGTTTATTTATATCATGCGCCCTATATTTTGTTGTTTCAGTGGATTTCCATACTTTATATGTAAATTAATTAATTAATAAAAGATAGTAACTTTAAAACAATTTGACAAAAATAATTTAACTGTTTCAATTTTATTATACAAAAAATAATGCCACTGATTCAGTTGTCACTAATTTTAATTTTAAAACTTCAAAATAGTACCGCTGCCAACATAATTTCAGATCTTTATTGAAAATATAATAAAAAATCTGCTGTAAGACAACACACGTCTTTTCTTACACATTTTAAGTTTAATTTAAATTTATTGATGTTAGTGACTTTCCTATACACCTAAATTGTAAACTTTAAAATTAATTTAAAAGCGCATGTTGCAAGAAACGTGGCGAGTTTTTAGAGCTGTTTTCAAAAAAATTGCAAAAAACCCAAAAATCGGAAGAACAAGGTGGCACTTCCGGTCATTCCATTTTAACAAAATTCTTACACGGAACTTCTAAGGTGGCTATAAACTTGTATATAAAATTTTACTTTTCTACGACGTTTAGTTTTCGAGATATCTTGACCACATACGTACAAACACACACACACACGCGCGCGCGCGCGCACACGCACACGCACACGCACACACGCACACACGCACACACGCACGCACACACACACACACACGCACCCACCTACGCACGCACGTACCCACACACACACACACACACACACACACACACACACACACACACACACACAAAACATGTTTTTCGGACTCAAGGGACCCGAAAACGTGTATTTCCGCTAAAAGCTGGACATCGAAAATTTTGACCGAAAACATGACTTTCTCAATACTACATTTCATATATGTAAGAGAAAGTAAAAATCACATACAACTACTATCACCCGATATTTATATAGGCGACTTTGTGAACTATAGCGTCTTGCAATTAATTTTTACAGGAAGTCCAACCAGGGTTGTATCAGTTGATTGACCTCCATCTTGAGAAAGCCTCCATAAGTTACACAGATGAATGTTTCTGGTTCTTCTCTGTCATGGCCATCAAGCCAAAACAGTGGCGTATTCGCTTTGAAAATTCGAAGAATTAGAATGACGCTATATTTTATTGGATAATCATCAAGCTCCCATTTAGCAGTTCGGCAAATTCATTTATTGGCTTGCAATATTTACTATTATTATTCCTCCACCTGCTAAAGGGTTAAAAAATAACTTTTCTTTGTATACAATTATTTATAATTTTAAAAGAAGGCGCAAATACGAAAAGTACACGACATACTTACACACTTATAGAAGCCAGTGTTTTTGCTTTACTTATGTTCTCGATAATTTAGGTAGAATATGGCATAAATAGACAAAACTATTGTTTACAGCAGTCGTATTATATTAAATCTTTTGACTATTTAATTTTACAAATGTTTAGATCCACTCAGCCTAAGCCCAAGGCTGAATATAAGGTTTTTCAAAAGTAGAAAATTAATTTATTTGCTTATAATTTTTTAAACAATCAACTTACTTCAAAATCAAAAAAAATATAATACATAAAATAATGGGATTTACTAAAAATAGAATAACAGGACCAATAAATGAACACCCTCCAGTAAATGAACAAAACACAGAATTATTGAAATAATAAGATTTCCACTATAAATGAAGGTAAACAGTACTTTTTTTACAGTTTGGCAACAGCCTGCTGTTAATAAGCAGTTTCAAGTCATTGATAAATCTAACGGTTTCAATATGGTGACACGTTATTTTGAGTACTAGTTGTATCTCCATTGCTCTTATAGCGGCCATGATAATCAAGTGCGAGAGTTGCAATTCGAAAACACCACAGCTATTTGTGGGTATCAGTTTCCGAAGTAGTTGTTTCTTTCCTTAATTGTGCATTCTATAGCGCATATTTAGGTAAATAATATTACTTTATCTATTTCCCCCTTATAGCATAAGCTTTAAATTACTAGTGGTGTTGCAATGACTAAAATATATTATGCTTAATTGTAACCAGTGAAGGAAGAAGTGAGTTCATTTATTGGGCTTTCATGCCAGTTAAACAACTTAATAAAAATATTAATTTTCTGAAGGAAATTCTTAGATCATTTATTGATTTATATATATATATATATATATATATATATATATGTAATGATTAAAATAATAAACCAAAAAAATATATAAAATATCCAGTCACAAGTAATTTTATTATATTTATGTTCTGTCATTGCTATAATCGCGTTCACATATTTATTTTATTATTTTTAGGCAACGATATGGGCAAAATTAAAGACAGAGTGGACAATAATGGCAAAAATTGTGAGAAACGTATAAGGAAACCCTATAGTAGATTTGAGTATAGCACTGACGTCTTAAAAATTGCTTTAAAAGAAATTGATTGTAATAAAGAATCACTTAACTCAGCAAGCAAAAAGTATGGCATTCCAAAATTCACTCTACACAACAAAATACATTTCAAAGTGCCACATTGTCGCAAGATGGGCCCTACCACTTTTGTTACGCAGGAAGAAGAAGAAAAATTAACAAATTTGTACTAGATTTGGCCAAATTAGGTTTTCCGTTGAATACGTAAAACGTTAAAGATACAGTACAGCAATTTACTAAAGGCTTGAATAGAAAGACCCCCTTTGAAAATGAGCGTCCTGGAGAGAAGTGAATGAAGGTATTTCTAAAAAGGCATCCGGAAATTACAAAACGTAATGCTGAAGTGGTTTCACGGGCTCGTGCAGCAGTTGAAGAAGGAGCAATTAAGAAGTGGTTTAATGAACTGCAAATTTATTTAGTATAAGAAAATTCCTTAAACATTCTAAATGACGCAACAAGGCTATACAACTTAGATGAAACGGGAGTTCAAGCATGTCCAAAATCGGAAAAAATACTGGGACCAAAGAATTATAAAAACATTTATCAAATAGCCGTTGGTAAGGAAAAATAATCCATTACCGTATTATGTAACTACTTTGCGAGTAGAAAAGCAGTTTCACCAATGATTGTATTTCCATACAAGTGAATTCCTCGAGACATCGTAGCTTCGGTCCTTAAAGAATGGGTGATTGGCAGATCAGACAGTGGATGGATGGTATCAGGAACTTTTCATGCTTATATGGTTAATATATTTTACCCACAGCTAAAAGCGAGAAATGTAAAATTTCCAGTGTTACTTCTTTTAGATGGACACAAATCAGTAATTAATTTTTGTGTTGAAAAACTATAATGTTATTTGCTATTTACCCAAACGCAACCGACATAATACAAACATGTGGTGTTGCAATTTTTAGATGTTTAAAACAGAATTGGAAATCTGTAGTTCAAAATTATAAACATAAGATGAGTAAGCAAAATAACTAAATTAAACTTTGTTCCACTTTTTGAAAAGGAATTTAATGCCAGAAATGACGTTGAAATGATCAAGAGCGGATTCAAGCGATATTGTCTTTTCCATTCGATCTCAAAGCAGTAGATTATTCCAAATGTATTTTCAGCAGAAGGGAACAAATTACATAACTTCAGCTGCATAATCAGTCACAACATGTGAAGAAAAATTACGTTGGAAGATTGAAAACCAACTGTAAATGTGATTGAATACATTTTAGAAACAGATTTAAGCAATGAATCTGTTGAGTGTGAAATTTTGCAATCTAATCATGTATATCCATATTTTCCATTATGGCTTCAGTACAAGAAATGCGACTTAACTTTTCTTAAAACGCCTTTACTCAATTTCACTGCATCTGATCAGTCCACAACATCAAAGTCAAACAAATATTTGTAGTTAAACCCATATAGCTCATTCACTAATCAAACATATGCATTGATTAATTTATTATTTGAAAATGATAATAACGAATACAACTTAATAGGTTTACAAAATGTTACATTTGAAATACCAGGCATTAATATACTAGATGAGTCGGTTAAACATAAAGATGACCCTCAAGGTACAGGTAAACCTGTGCTTGTTCTGACAACAGATGTACTTGGTTCTATTATAAAGGTTGCTGCTTTACCTAAAATTATTCCTCTACCATGGTACCCCGAATGTGATAGTAATGAAGACCACAATTTTCAGAATATAGCAATAACAAAAGAACCACATAACTTCAACAACAATTCTGACATAGATGACAAATTAACTGTTGTATCTACTGAGTCATTGATAAATATTTGAAATTACCTGAGTTACTAAAGAAGATCACAAAACGTAAATTACACCTAGCACTTTATGGTCTTACCTCTAACAAACTTGATGAGTATTATAAAATCATTGAAAAGGAAAAAAATGAAAGAGAAAACAAAATTAAAGACAAAATAGAAAAAAGGGAACAACAAAGAAAGATTAACGAAGAAAAGCAAAAGATTTTAAAAAATAAAAGAAGAAATATAAAAAAATCTATAAAACAGTTGAATAATCAAATTATTAATAATATTCTTAAGGAAACGGGATCAAATTGTACAAACAGTACTATTTGATTGTAATGAAAATTTTAAAACAATTGTGAAATGTGGTAAGAAGAAATGCGAAGAAACACTAACATTAAACAAACATAATGACAAGCAAGATATTACATATGGATGTTTTATTTTAGCTAAGTTTGAAATAAATAAGAGTGTACGATATTTTGTTGAAAAAATTGTTATAGTTGGTAAAGAGCTGAGCAAATATGAAGTAGATTTCTTACGCAAAAAAAATATCTAAAAAAATGGATGAAGGTTGCTACTACTTTTACTATCCTGATGAGAAAGCATTAGTGAGATGAATGAAGAGGGCATAATTTTGGTTCTAAAATCGCCAACATTTAATAGACGAGGGCAACTATTTTATGAAGAAGATTTATCTATGGCTGAATAACTGTTTTAATAAATAATAAATACTTAGCTTATATTCCCATTTATAAATATTAGTCAATTTTGTAATAGATAACTAACTAACGTTAAATAAATAATAAATACCAACTTATGACCGAAGATTATTGGTAGTTCATTTATTGGATTTGTGTGTTCATACATTAGAAATAGTTGTTAAATCACTTGGAATTTTATAATTTCTTGTTATTTTAGTCAATTTATACTGTTGTATTTAGATATAGTGTATTAATAGTATTTTCTTTAAAATAATTACAACATTCAGTTTCTTGTATATCCACTTTATCTTTGATATTAAATATGATGTTACTTTATGCTTTTTTCATATTACTTTAACCTTAATTGTTCATTCACTGGACTTGTTACACTATATGCCTTGTTAAAAATGTTGTATGTGCCCACTAGAGTTTGCTTGTACAGTAAAAGTCTCTATTTAGTACTGTATTACGAATACAACATTCAAAACGAAGACGTAACTTGATTAGCTCATACCCTTTTTGCTCTTTGTACAATTTCAAAAAATTTGATAACACCTGATAACCTAAATAATAGAATTTCTAATGTCGTCAGTTGTTATTGCAACAATAGTTTTTGTTTTTGCGTTTCACAATGTTTTTCGCATCATTTTTAGTAATCATCTATCTATCAGAAACTTACAGTTGTGTATGAATAAATGAAATTTGCAAAATTGGAAAAGGCACAAATATCGGAAAATTTTCCTTGGCCGGGATTTGAACGAAGGAGTTTTGGATAGATACTCCAACGTGCTAGCCATTGCATTACCAAGGACCATATACCAGCCTGTTGAAAATCTTTCAATAAATGTGCCACTTTTGAAGTAACGATGTTTATAAGTACTTGCCAAGACACGGAGAGCTGACAATACCGTCAGATTCACACCTAGTTGATATATTACAAATATATTTGTGCAAAGTTAGTTGTTTTTAGAAATTCAACTTTGTGTTTATAATGGATTATGACATTAATATTTATAGAGGTTGTGTATAATTCACAAATAGAAATATACGACTCACAACTACTAGGATCCAGTAGTAAGGATAAACATGAATAAATGAAATTTGCAAAATCGGAAAAGGCACAAATATCGAAAAATTTTCCTCGGCCGGGATTTGAACCCAGGATTTTTGGATAGATACTCCAACATGCTAACCACTCCACTACCAAGGACCATATAAAATTTTTCGACATTTGTGCCTTTTTAGATTTTGCAAATTTCATTTATTCATATTTATCCTTACTACTGGATCTTAGTAGTTGTGAGTCGTATATTTGAATTATACACAACCTCTATGAATATTAATGTCATAATCCATTATAAACACAAAGTTGAATTTCTAAAAACAACTAACTTCGCACATATATATTTGTAATATATCGACTAGGTGTGAATCTGACGGTATTGTTGGCTCTCCGAGTCCTGGCAAGTAGTTATAGACATCGTTACTTCAAAAGTGGCACACTTATAGAAAGATTTTCAACAGGATAGTATATGGTCCTTGGCAGCGCAATGGTTAGCACGTTGGAGTATCTATCCAAAAATCCTGCGTTCAAATCCCCGCCAAGGAAAATTTTTCGATGTTTGTGCCTTTTCCGATTTTGCAAATTTCATTTATTCATATTTATCCTTACTACTCCTAGTAGTTGTGAATCGTATATTTCTATATTTGAATTATACACAATCTCTATAAATATTACAGTTGTGTGACTGGCAAATTCAACAGAATTTTGGTTTCGAGATCACGGTCAATTTGACAGATAATTATTAAAGTATTTTTCATGACCTCACTGGAAACTGAAATTTAAATAATCGCATGTTGCATTTAAACAAAAATACATAGTCTAAATAAAATAAGCATTAACCTTATTTTCTTCATCTTTAGTTCACTGCACAGCAAATGGCTATTGTTTCCATCTGTACTGTTACAGTAATTTTGTCTTTAGTGTATTTAGCAAATAATAAAGTTATTTACAATTTTTAATTGAAATCCGAACGTTCGTTTTTTATTAGACTCAGTTATTAAATTATGGTATTCAAAACTATATCTTATATTTGAAATCACATATTTTATTTTTAGGATGTAAAATTATTTGTATTTTAAAAACTTTTAGATACATAATTCAATGACGAAATAGTTTATATAAAGAATTAGATCTATGACGTAATAATGAGGTAAACATATATAATGCCGATTTCACAAATACTTACGTTTTAAAAGTTTGTAAATATAATTACTTTGAAACTGTAGATACATCAAAGGAATATATTCCTGCAAATACGGGTATATGGCCTTTTATCTTCATGTTTACTTCGAGTAAGCTCGTAATTAAAATAAACTTAGAACATTTGTCAAATTTTACAAACGTATTTTAGAAATGTAATTATTTTGAACATATACAAAACGTTCGCATAATTAGGACAAAAAATTTTATGAACTGCGTTAAACCAAGATAAACACGCACCTAAGTTGCGTGTTAATTGGCCATGTTTGAACTGTATTTTGATTTTACAGCTAAAGACAATATTTGGTCTAAAAACTTCCAATAATTCGTAAAATAATTTTGATTATATATACGTATTCTTGCCATAAATACTGTTAGTAAACATTTAAATAGTTATACAAGGTAGCGTAAAAAGAACGCATAGATTTCAAAGCAGTTCAACCTGCTTAATTTTCAATAACAAAAATTTGTTTCCACAAAACTTATTTGTGATATGTCTAGTTTTCATTGCTATACAAGATTATTTAATTTATTTAATTAAATTTTAATTATGGAAGATTAAGTCCGGAGAACGACTTCCATTTTGCTGAACGCACATACAGATCCTCTCCTCAACGTTCAGCGTTGATTTTATCAACATTTGTTGGGGCACAGTTGTGATTTCTTCACGAGTGGAAAGTTCTAATTCGTCTAGCGCAAGAGGATTCCTAATAAAGACTTTCGATTTGAGGTAACCTCACAAAAACTAATCGTAAGCCGAAAAATTCGATGATCGTGGAGGCCAAGAAACGTAACCAAATCATGATTTTATGTGGTTGGGAAAGATTTGTTGAACAACTTCCATCGTGGCTCTTGCTGTATGGACTATGGCCCCATCTTGTTGAAAGTATATTCCTTGCATGATGATCGGAGTCTTTGAAGTTGTCAACATAGCGTTGAGAAGTTACAGTAGACCTTCCCGCTTCGAAGAAACAAGATTCAATGATCCATGTTATTAAAACGCTGCGCCGTCGAACAGAAATTATGTAACCGTTATTTCTAAAAAACGTTGTCAAACCTAAACAATCAAATGTGTATAACTGCTTCATTGCGCAAATCAAAAAACCGACAAATTTTATTTCCAAACGAAAGAACTTTTACTGCGGAGGAAACCTGCAATAAAAAAAATATTATAATTAAGTATCATATCAAGTGGCATCTGAGATAGCGGAGCTAGTTCTGGAAAACGTTACCATTCACGATATGAAAACCTTTGTAAATTGACGTCGCATATTTCACCAAGACTGTGCCTAAGTATAAAGCTAAAACTACATAATTATGACTAAAGCAACGTTGCCGGTCTTATCAGAGCTAGAATTTAGTTCAGATCTCAACCCCCTGAATTACAAATCATAATAGATTTTTGAGAGCATGGCTTGATCTAAAATAACTGAAATGATATAATTTTATGTTTTTATAAATTTTATAAATAATTCTCTAAATATCTTCCTAAATGATTTGTTAGTTATATTTTATTATTGATACTTGTTCTAACAGTTAAAAACGTCGATATAGCAAATTTAAAAAGGATGCTATTTAAATTATACATGATTATCAAATGTCATTTCTTTAATTTCACCAACATGAAGTATCTATCATTCCCAATAATGCATTCTTGTAAACGTTGTGTAAATGAGTGCCCGACGAGCTGCAGCACATCTAGATAAATGCAGGCCGCTGGGCTTCTCATGTGCGTTTATTCAGTTCATTCAGTGAACAGGGACGAGGGCTGAACACCCAACTCTTCAGGTATCCCATAAGAAAGAGACAAATCAGATGATCGTATTGGGTAATGCATAGTCCCAAATCAGGTAATCAGGTGATAAGGAAACGCAGATTGCAAAAGGTTCATGGATTGTGGGCCAGCATGGGCTGTTATTGGATTATTTGCCTTGTGCAAACTGAGTCTGTTGTAACAGTGCAACGCAATTTTAGACGTCAGTATGGTGGTGAACAACCTACAGCAAAAACTATCCGTAATTGGCTAAAGTCTTTCAAGGAAACCGGTAGTGTTTTAAAGGCGAAATCGGCAAGTAGACCAAGAACTTCTGAAGCTACTGTTCAACAGATCCGTGTTTGGTGTGTCCGGAGCCCAACTGATACAGTTACACCTACTACGTTGGTGAACAAGTGGATCCCGCGTTGGTTGAAGTTCACTAACATTAAAAAAGACTTGAAGGCAGTCTCTTTCATTGTGTGTACTCGTTTATGTAGTTTTCAATTAATTTCACCATTAAATTTATACATAAAACTAGGAAGTTCTTTTTCAAACACCCTGTGTATTGGTCATACATCTAGTGCATTTTAAACTTTAGATTAGTTTTCAATTTATTCATTAGAACATTATAATATTATAAAACACTTTACTTGTGTATTTAAATTAATTTCATCAATACTAGCTTATCGTAAATATGTTTACAAATGAAGTATAGATTTGTTAATCTCTTGTGTTTAAAATAAGTTCGTGTCTATTAAAAAATAAACGTTTTACGTGTTTCAAAAATATTGAAATTAATACAGTTTTTTAAAATATACTAATAAGAGTAGATTTTTTGCTTAAACATATAAAACCCAAAGCATGATTATAAAACATAAATAAAGTTGTTGCTTTAATACTATAATAATTTATTTAATACGTAAAAATCTTATTTTATTATCAACTAATTACGACTAAAGTATTAAACTACGCAATAGTTGACAATTTTTTTATAAATTTATATACAACGACGTAGAATCATACAAACTGCCGTAATACATTAGAATATACGATCTTGTAGAATAACTTCAATTACATATAGCTGCAGGTCACTGCTGTCGAAGAGTTCTCTAGTTACTCTGTTTATCCAATTTTAGTGGAATGCCTGACAAATTTAATAAAAATCTTATTTACATTTTCATTTACATAGTTCAAGCCAATTTGAACTAGTAAATATGTAGTTATAAAAATAACTACAAGAGTTAAATAAAAGCAGATATATACCTTATATTGTGCAATACATATTATTCCAGGGTTGCAACAAGTATTATTTATCATTATCATTTTTACTTACTTTACTTACTAGTAAGATTTTCTTCCTTACCAAGAGGACAGAAGCTAACTGTTGGATTCAGATGTTAAGACAAGAACATAGTCACTTCACGAAAAGAATTGTACACTTTTACTTAAATCAAACCTGAAAACAGAAAAACCTCGCTGTCCAGGATTTTATAAAAGAAAGAGAACATTATGCACCATTTATTGCTACGATATGAAGATGTTCAAAAATAATTCATTACTTTCTTTGCGACTTGCAGCAAAACGATTAGATTTGACAAAGTCAACTCTTGCTAATATTAAAACTGAGGGACTACCACGATACGCCTAAATAATACTAATGACTTTTATATCATTCTACTTTTACACAATTTTTTAAATATACTATATGTTTATTGCATTTCGCAAGCATTCCTTTTATATTATATATAAATGCCTATATACAAGATGACCATTCTGAAAGCTTCATATTTTGTTTAAACTAAGAGACATCAAAAAATGGCCAAAACCGTTTCGATAGTACGCAGGGGGCACCAAAGTGACCCCACAAACATGACGACATCCCCATCCCCACCTGCCAGGTCCCCCGCTTCGAAATCTTAAATGGCAATCCTCCCCTTACGACACATTATTGGAAAGGTCTTGAAAATTTCTTTTCATTGATTTACAAAGGTGGATTAGGATAGCACAGTAAAAAGTTATTCAACAATAAACTGATCCGATCATGTATACGTAATTTACGTGATAAATAGGTCTAGTAAGTAAATGATAAAATACGCTATAGTAACGTAACTAATTTATTTACGTTACACTTATCTAGTACAAAATTAAATTAACTATTCAAGTTGTCCACCATTTTATTCTAAACGCTGTTCAAATGCACGCCTCACATTTGTAAACGCTTCTTTTGGAATTGAACGGCATTCCGTAATTATCCAATCGCGAAGTGTATTCTATTGAAGCAGCCAGTGTATCATACTTTAAATGACCCCAAAGAAAAATTCTAGGGGTGTAAGATCCGTTTTTTTTTACATTCCTTTGTATTATGACACTGAACCATCAGGTTATGTGAAAGTGCATGGCCAGCCTCTGGTACATGAAGTGTGTACCAGAGTTGCACATGCTAGCAGGTACAGGACATG
>JAHWXV010103912.1:0-13285 GCA_024586415.1 Phrixothrix hirtus
TTTTACATAATTTTATAAACTACTGTTTTTTTGAACATTCATACAGTTCCAAGATAAAATTATTTACTTGTTCATGCTACTGTATAATGTTTCCACGTATAAGTAATATAAGCTATCTTACCTCTGATAATTTGAATGTCATCTTCATGTTACAATAATTCCTTCAAATCAATTTTTATATTCATTGATTTCTTCAGTTTAATGAACCATAATTATTTTAAGTGCAATAAATTGTATTATAATTCAGTATATAAAAATATTCTGTTATTATATTAAGTGTGTTAACTGTGCTGTAATAAATTACTAAATTTAACTATTTTGTCTATGCATTTATTCAATATTAGTAAAATTTATTTATTTATTTTTTAGATACAAGTTTTGCTTGATTTTCATTTTCAGTAAGATAATAGATTCCGAATGCAATTTTTAACATTGAATATATGGTACAAAAGATTTAGGTAATTTTAAAATTCCTTTGTTTATATTTTTAATACGGCATGAGCTAGTTTTCAGAATAAATGTGAATAATAATAATAGCGTCATGACGAAATTCTTTTTATTAATTACAATATATAATTGTTGGACTTACTTTAAATTGAATTTACCGACTCCTGTAATTTTAATTTCATTATGAAATAATTTATCTGATATACGAGGGTGCTTTGTAAACTTCGGGAAATGAAGCAGAGATGGTAACATTAGTTCGAACAAAATATACGCAATAGTTGACACCAACTGCCATGCGCACAAAAGCCAAATGTGATATTGCTCCGTTAAGTAGTATCAAATTGGCGTCGCTTTGACTAAAGCTAGTTGTGCAAGTGTTTCAAAATGGATAAAACTGAAACGCGCTCAGTTATCAAATATTTTCTAAAAAAAAGGTTGGAGGGCAACAGAAATTAATAACAATATGCAGGATACTTAAGGAAACTCTGCTCCATCATTTACGACTGTGCATAAGTGAGTTACGGAACTTAAACATGGCCATGAGAGCCCAGAAGATGACCAGCGCAGTCGACGACCAAAAACTGTTACAACACCTGGAATAGTCGAAAAAGTCCACAATAAGATTATGGACGATCGTCGACTAAAGGTATCCGAAATTGTTAAGGATATAGGCATCTCAGACGAAAGAAAATTTCATATCTCAACTGTGGAATTAGGGATGAAAAGGCTTTCCGTAAGATGGGTGCCGCGCATATTAAGAATGGATCAAAACCTTCAGAGAATGAAAATTTGTCAAAAGAGTCTAGATCGTTTTAACTCAAATAAAACCAATTTGGTCCGACGATTTGTTACAACAGATGAAACTTGAGTCCATTATTATACCCCCGAGACCAAGAAACAATCAAAACAATGGAGATATAGGGGTTCTCCACCACCAGAGAAGACAATGTCCATGAAATCAACTGAAAAAGTTATGGCGTCAGTCTTTTGGGATGCCAATTAATTCTAATTGACTATCTTCCCAAGGGCAAAACAATAAACGGTGAATATTACGCTAAACTTCTAGACCAATTGGATAAAAAAATTCATCAAAAAAGACCTGGCTCATTTTCCAATAGGATAATGCACGTGCGCATACAAGTCTGTTAGCAATGGGAAAATTGAATCAATTAAAGTACAATCTGGTATAACATCCACCTTATTCGCCTGATTTAACTCCGTCTGACTTCCATCTATTCCCACGACTAAAAATTTTCCTCGGGAGACATAGATTTTCCACGAACGAAGAAGTAAAAGCAGCCGTCAACGACTAGTTTTAGGAGGATTTGAATGATCGCATTTTCGTGATGGCATAAGGGCTTTAGAACATTGTTGGATGAAGTGCATTCAACTTAAAGGAGCGTATGTAGGAAAATCAACCATATTTCATTTTCCCTTTAATTTCGCGAACTTTTCAAAGCATCCTCGTATTTAAGATTTTTAAATTTAAAACATCTTATCAGTGCTATTCTGTGTTGAGGGGTGCTTCATTTTCGACGAGGTTCTAGGCTATCGCGGTTGTTATTATAGTAAATTTAATCATAAAAACTAAAGTTTGATATTTTGAAAAGCTCCGTATGTTATTAACACCTTAACGGTTCGAAAAGCATAAAAGTGTTAGAATATTTTTATAGCTATACTAGATAAAAAAGCGCCGTAAATTAATTATAGTTAATTATACACGGTGTCTCAAAAATAAGTGACACCCCGAAATTGTGGGTACTTTATGATCTGTAAAACAAAATTTGTTTATGATTTTTTTTTCAAAACGTATAGTTTTAGAAATATTAACAATTATAGTATTAAATAGAACCCCGGGTGCGCGCCGTGCCGAATAGTAATATCGTTGCCCTTAATGTGTATTACTCATCGGTATATCTTGAATTAGGAATATATGTTAGTTTCTAAAAATATTTTTCTATAAGATAACTTAAAAGAATTTTGTTACTTTACCTAACATATTTTAGAGCAGTAGTTCTCAATCTCCAGTACACTAACCTAACAGGTAAGCGAAAAATTTTAAAATAATTTTTGCAAAACAAAATAAGCAAATAAGTAATGTATTTCCAATTGTTCTTTTTGTTTACAATAACAATTTTTAAGGTATAATATTGTTACTGGTCGGCATGTTTTAGAATATTTCCATTGAACACGTTACAAATTTTACAACAAAATTAATGGTATTAATATCATATCTAACATTTATGATGAAACAATTTAGAATCTGGTGTTTTTAACAAATAACTTTTATAGCAAGCAATCAATGTGTTTAAAAATTAAACTTTAAGGTGTAACGACGGACTCAAAATTGTGTTGTTATTTTAAAGAAAGTAAATAAAGCCAGAAAACTTTAATAGGTCACATTACTACAAGCACGTCCTAAGCAAACATATCAAATTACAGTAGTACGATTTTACTATCGTTCAATTTATAATTTCTTTTAGTTAGTAGACAGGACTGTAGTTAGAACAAATTATATCATTTAAATTTTCAAAATTTAAAAGTCGTTTTTGAAAAAAATTAGAAGAAAATTGTGCTCTACGGGTCATAAACCCATAGTTTGCGCGGTGTCAGTTTTTGTGGCACACCCTGTATTTTAAGATTATTTACTAATATTTAATTTTTTAAAATTTTATCATTTTTCTGTCAAATTGTGTCAAAATATTGAATTATGAATGCTTTACTTTTGAATCCAAAGATATCACATTATTGTTAAATCAAATTATTTCATAGAAGGTGTATATGGTATGTAAATATTTACATCAACAAAAAGTTTATGGATATCACAAGCTGCATTATTCCCTACCTTTTTGAATGCTGATTAAAATAAGTTAATGTGTATTTAAAAATAACCGCGCATATGTTCATTATGGGCATGTTACGGCCAGAGATCTTCTGTATTTTTAGATTTTAATATTTATAAAAGTAGGCTAGGGTAGGAGTTATTTAATATTTATATCCTCGGCAAACTTTTTTTCTAAACCATATTTTAATAAATAATAGAAAATAATATAAACGATAATAAAACATAATTACTTCACAACCGGTCAGGGTAATTTTCTTGCTTTTCACTTTATTCTACAAAACTAGTTCATAAAACTGTAATATAACTCCTTCCTTCTTTGAACAATAATTTTTTACATTGGCCTCTTTATTTCGTCAATACCAATTCCAACATTATTTTCCACTATTTTTGAAAATAAAAATGAATAAATATAACTTCTATGTATCCTTTAACATATTTATCTATGTATAGCAATTGAGTAATAACGGAGGCCTTAGTGATCGAAGAATAAAATATACCGTTCACTAAAAATGTAGACTAAAAGTATGCTTTACATAGCAACGGCATTTTCGAACATTCTTGGAGAGTAAAGTAGCTAATGAAGGATTTTAATTAATAGATTTGATTATATTTTATTGTCATAAACTGCGTGCGTGACGAAACACATTTCGTAAGCAGATACCACCTTCGGAATGAATGCAAATTAATTACAATTTCCATCCTTTTTTGCCGTTAGTCGGAGTTCGAATGTTTAAAGTCTATTCTGTAAACATTTTCATTATAAAAAAATTATCCACAATGAGTTTTCTTAGAATCATTGAAGCATTCCTCTGGCATGTTTACGCCTTTTACTTTCAAATTCAAATCCAATTGGTGACATTGCTTGTATACGTGCAGGCTGTAAAATTAACCGCGCTAGGTACAATCAGATTTAAATTGACGGTATATTTAAAACTAAATGGAACGCTTATCAGCAATGCGTCATAAATAATGGCCCCCATCACATGTCCTCATGTATAGTGATATAATTTAAGTTAAAGTTACGCTTGCTAATACGAGGTGTATTAGGAAAGTAATGAGACACATATCATGGACTCATGTATTTAAATTTTTCTCTAATTACACATGATCGCCGGAAACGTTGTTTTCAATCTTTGAACCGATGCTGGAATTCTTCAACCAAGGCCTTGTTCAGCTCTTATGCAAAGACATTTTGAGCGGTTTCAATGGTGCCAAAATGACGTTCCTTGATGTGAATGTTTAACTTTAAAAAGAGGAAGGAACCACTGTAATGTTCTTCGTCAAATATTCGATGGCAGAAATTGCTGTGTGAAAAAGTGCATTATAATAGTGGAGCATCCAAGGATACAAGTTAAAATCGACGGCAGCAAAAATATGAATACAATTCATCCGCATGCACCAATAATAAATAATAAAGGTACTTGAAATAAGTTTACTTCTTCGATACATTTGTAAATTACGCAGGCTTGTTTTTATCCAACGTCCATTAAATACGTCACGTTTCAATGACCATTGAAGGTTAAGCAAATAACTTGAAGAAGTTGTCATACTTAATATTGGATTTAATTCATTAATGGTGTCTCCACATAGCATCCAAAATGGCGATGGTGCGTCGGCTAGATAGCCGCAGATCATAAACATTTCCAATGCTAAAAACTCATGACAAGCCACTTTGAAAGAGCAAAAGTAAATCGTTAAATCAAACTTTATCGAGTTTACTATGCTTTACCGCAAAACTAGAAACTAACAGAGCAAGAGCTTGCAGAATATCGGGCAATTGTTAAAAATAAACTGAAGATGCTTGCAGATTAAACTCAAAGGTATACAAAAGGGATGATTATCATGCAGAATTCTAGATTACGTTGACGTCACTGAATTACCTTTTTGCGAATCTATCTGAAAAGTAATATCTTATTTTTTTATGCTAGTAAAATAAAAGAATAATTTGAAATTAAATAAATGCAATTGATGTATTTCGGTTTACAACAATCAAGCAAAACTATTTAACATTACATAACTAAATTGACATTTTGGAACGAAAGAGGTCCCTTTTGTCAAAAAATAATTATTAAATTAGGCAATTGTGTACATGTACATGTAAAAAAATACATAGAAACAATAAATGGTGTACAAAAAATGACATCTACTTCTGCTTTTCATAATTTCAACCTTTAAATTAAGACATTCTGGTACCCAATTTTCGATTTGCTAACTCTATACGCTTGAAAAAGGCTTGTTTCTGAATCGAAAACATGATTTTTAATCTTCAAAACATTGCCTGTCTAAGCTCCGTTTTAGGAACGGAACCTACAACGAAATGACTTGTCGACCGTTTATTTTTACGCGTTTCTTAAAAATTACCAAGAGGGAATTTTACTTAATATGAAAAACACCAATCATTTCTAAGGATTTTATAAACTGCATTTACCCTTAAAACTGAAATACGGCTGAGCATTCACGAATAGAAACGATGCTTAGGTTTTGAGATATACTATTCACAATTAATACTTTAAGTACTTCCGGTTACTAGATTTTTGGAAATTTATTATAGGAACTGCTTTCATACAAAACACTATTAAGCAAGTAGCTAAGAAATATACTAAGTTTAAAACATATCGTAGGAGCGGATTTCGAGAAAATCGCGAAAAACTAAAAATTCGGACAATAAATAAAAATGACAGTGATACTTCCGGTTATTCGATTTTAACTAAATTCTTAATTTTGCATACAAAGATAAAATTTAAATTTCCATTTAGCCAGGACTTTTGAATTCAAGTTATTTTATTCAAAGTTAACGGTAAACGTACTTCGAGCAACTCAATTTACGGAAAATTTTCTGAGAAGCCGCCTAAATTACATGATACGGCATTATATGGCTAAGAAATATATTAAGTTTTAAAAAATTTTCAGAGTCGATTTTTAGAAAATTGCAAAAACCAAAAAATAAAAAGAATAAAGTGGCACTTCCGATTATCTAATATTAATCAAATTGTTGCGTTTACATGCCTGGATGCCTATAACCTAAATAGAAAATTTTGTTTATCTACGACTTTCCGTTTTCGAGATATCCTGTTCTCAGACACATGCACGAACATACGCGCGTGATCGTACGAGCGCACGCGCTCATGCACACACACACACACACACACACACACACAGACCAATTTCTAAAAACATGGTTTTCGTACTCAAGGGACCCGAAAATGTGCATTTCCACTAAAATTTCGATATCGAAAATTTTGACCTAAAACAACCTTCTCCATATTATGTTTCATATAGGGTAAAAAAAGGAATTATTAGTTACTTAAATACAGGGTGATTTCTAAACATTTCTACACAGTGTTGATAAAAATATCAATTATCTTTACCAAATAAATTTATACGCATTAAAATACATAATGTACCTAAAAATAAAAGGCGTTTTACAAGATCAACTGGCATTCATTTCTAAAAAGCTTTTTTAATTTCGCGCAGCTTGATTATTGTCTATTTTCTAAATTACAAAGAAACTACTTTTAAATCGTCAGGATGTACAGCACAATTTAAATGGTAGATTAAGATATTGATTAAAGATGACGAGGATTTTTAAATATTATAAAGTCGCCAAATTTAAGTTATGAGCGCTTTTATGTACCATTGCTCTATTAAAAACGGTAATCTAATTTTAGAAAATTGGAAATTTCAAATATTTATAAAGCTTATGTCTTGAAACTATTTAAAATCATATAATATAATTCTGTAATTTATTTTAATAAGTATACACTGTCCGTACTTATTAAAATATCTTAATGTATATTACAAGAACCCATATTACATAGAAAACGAAATGAAATTTTTGCCTTA
This sequence comes from Phrixothrix hirtus, assembly GCA_024586415.1. Lineage (NCBI taxonomy): Eukaryota > Metazoa > Arthropoda > Insecta > Coleoptera > Phengodidae > Phrixothrix > Phrixothrix hirtus. The sequence goes on from JAHWXV010103912.1 coordinate 7,136, forward strand.
CCGACCTATTTATATCTACTTACCAGCTATGTTGATTGTCACATTGCGATATATTTCCGAAACTATTATAATTGTCGTAGTAACGTCATGATTATGCTTCTCAACAAGCCCGTTATGGTTCATAAAGGTACTAGTACTGTTCACATCGGCACTGTTATGAAACGGATTAAAGATTTGATATCAAATTGTCATAGGTGGTTGATAGTTGTCATTAATGCAAAAAATAGTGTATGACACGATTGTTAAGTTCCTGAGTACAACAGGTTTTATCTTGTATCGTAAAATACTATACAATAAGGTTTGTTATTACCTAGGACGTATTTTTACATTACTAATTACGAGTAAATAAATTGGCTTTAAATTGAATTTACTGTTCGCTGAAACGTGAAGCTCTTTCAATTATGATTTTGATACAGTGCGTTTTCATTATCTTCAAGTTTTGTATACATCCATAACTGAAGGAGATATATCTCAATAAAATTATTCTTTATTAATTAATTATTCATAATCTATTATTTATATTAAAATTAGTTATTTTTGGATATCAAAAACGAAAGAAACGAATTAAAATCAGAGGAGATGTAGGTTATTTATTACAGATTAGTAAATCGCAAGAAAAACAAAACGTTTTTGGAACTCCCAAAACTGAAACAGTGGGAGCAAAATTTTCTTCTTATTGAAATAAGTGGTAGTGAATTAAAATTAATTATTCACGTGGTAGGGGTTTGCGTTATGGTAGCTTTAAGCACTCTAACTTTTAATTACGAGCCCTAATCAGGCGACGATCTTTTGTGACATATTATTAGCAAAATTAACCCTAAATACTATGCAATCCGTTTACAAGAAGGAATAATGGCAGCGTCCTTGAACAACGTATACTAACAGAATTGAATGTATCCCGTAAAATATAAATGTTACCGGTGCATTTCTCGATATGAACTGTGGGTCATCCATGAATTGACCCAAATGGTGCTTTTCATAAAGGTTCTTCACTTAATTCTTAGTATAAATAAACTTGTGTATAATTGAATTTGTTTGATATTTTTAATTCGAATAAACAAGCTAGGAATTGTTGGAATTAATCTAATATTTTTATTAATTTTAAAATACAAAAGGATACAAATTTAATAAATTCCAAAGGCAGAGAAAAATAATATTTGCCTTTCTTTTGGTGAAATCCTACCCTAACTTGGAATTGAACTACGTAAAGACATTTAGGCCTGATTGATTTTAAATGTAATATAAATAACTAATGAATAGGAGTTTTTTTTAATAAGTTGTAGCGTGACAATTTCAAATATTAGGAATTGCAATTAGTTAAGGAAATGTGATTTTATTAAGAAAGACTTCTAACAGGTCATTCAAATTGAGCGCTGTTTTTCATCGGTTAATAAAATACCAAAAGAAAGTATAAGTTATGACATTTACGTACAAAACATAATATCGGCAAAATGAGCTTCTCTTGAATTTTTAGAGTAAACCATTCCTACAAAAATTCTTAATAGCATTTTGACAATAATTTCAGCTCTATATCACCAATAACTCGAACAATTTCATCCTTCAAATCACGAATCGTTTGTGAATTGATCTTGAAGACTTATCTCTAATTGAGATTGGAGGAGGGGTGGGGGTCGTCGATCATTACTTGAGATTACACGGTCTAGAAACTTCTCCCGCAATAAATCCAATATTTTGCGGACTGTTGAAACCACATTTCTAATTTATACCATAAGAGGTTCGTTTATCATCTGCCTATAGCGAAGCCCGTTCACGGTTACACGATTATCAGCATAAGTCACAAATAAATACAAACCAATCACACCACAAAACTAACATGCACATCAAATAGCGAGTCTTTGTGGATGTACGAATTTCTCTTGAAGCAGTCATGTATTTTCTTCTACTCAAATACGGCACCTTTGTGAAAGACTACTACTCTCTTTTACCGACCAGTTTGTTAAAATGTGTCCACTATTCTACCGATAGCTCTTTCAGATGGACAGTTGTGTAAAATAAAGTTTTAATTAAACATTCATTTTCATAATATACTTCTATAATTTTATGCGTTGTTCTATTGTGTACTGCCAGAGTTTTTACCTTTCAAATGTCAAATAAAATGAGAACATTCAAGGCCACACATGCGAAATATAACCTCACGTATAACGGCGCCCAATTTGAATGACCCATCATAACAAAATAAAAAATGTTTAGGGAAACCGTATGAAACGAACAATCTTATGTATTAATAAGACCGAAATCAAATTCTATTATTTTGTGGTACCATCCCCATGCTATTTTTTATTACTTTCATTATATTTTTACATTATCCTTCATTTGTCATTAACTTTAAATAATATAAATACAAATTTAATTCTATGACACATTTCAGAGTCATCACAGTACAGAGTAAATTTAATATCAGAAGCAAATAAATCCAGCAACGAACTGCTTAACTTTGAATGTGTATTTTTTTCTAAAAATAAATTTGTACATATACTTATACTTTATGCGGTTAAGATGTAGAACAGTTTAAACGTACAATAGTTATAGTGTTTATAAAATGGAACAATCTCAATTTTCAAACAAATTTATTTTACCTATAAAACCTCCTTATGGAAAATGGAATGGAAATGAACATTTACAATATGTCCTACATGAAGATTATTTTTATCAATTTTATTGTGGTATGTACATTTTACTTTGTTGAATGTCAACACGCCCTATTAAAATTTTACGTACTGTAATTACCTATTTAAAATCTGAACAAAAGCTTTGAATTTTTTTTTGTATTGTTGAATAGGCGTATTAACAATTTACTTCTTCAAATAGCAACTTATAGAAACGTAAACGAAATAATGAAAACTTGGATATTAACAAAAATACTATTAAAAATTGTAAATAGAATCTTACTTTTATGATGGGATAAACCAGGTGTTTAATATTTACAAGCATATTACCACATACTGATACAATATCGAATATTTTAATTAACTGTAATCTAAAAAATTATTTTTAATTTACTAGTAGGTACTATTGCTTTGTTTTTATTACCTCGCCCCTTAGAGGTTCGGATTTAGGCAACGCATCTTATAACAGAGACAACTAGTTGTAAGATATGTTGCTTATTTCGGAATCTTCCGGGAAAATTAATGAAATGGGCACTCTATATAATTTCTTAATTCAATTTAATAAAATGATGCTTATTTTTATACTAACGGGATTAAAATTAATTTTTAAGTCTTATTTTGCCGGACTAATTTTACTCCCTAGTGATTAAAATTGCAGTATATATGACGGTTGACGTGATATTTAAAATGCATGTTAAAGATCCTTTCACGTAAAAGTACACAAATCTTTTAATACGTCAAAATACAGAAGTTTCTTCGGATTTTCGCTCTAGGAGATCGTTACAATTCTTCAATAATTCGAAGTAAAATTTAAATAGTCACAAGTGTAACGTCATTTTTAGATATTTTCCGAATTTTTAATTTTTCGCGATTTTCTTGAAATCGGTTCTAACGATATTTTTTAAACTTAGTAAATTTCTTAGCTATTTAATTCCGTTTTATATGAACCATGCAGTTTCCATAATAAATTTCCAAAAATCGAGTAACTGGAAGTATTTGAAGTATTAATTATAAACAGCATATCTGAAAAACTAAATATCGTAGTAAAATGAAATTTTATATTAAAGTTTAATACATTCATCGTTAAGATTGAATGACCGGAAATGCCCATTTATTCTTGCGATCTTTAAGTTTTTTGCGATTTTTTCGAAAACGTTTACAACGATTTTTTAAACTTGCCACATTTCTTACGACTGCGATGCTCTTTTACGCGAACTAATCGGTTTCTCTGAGAAAATTTATTGAAGCGAGTTATCGAGGAAAATATTTCGAGTTAAGCAGCGTTTTTCCTGCCCAGTAATTTGGATGGGTGCCGGTTGCAATTATCGTTCCCAAAATAAACGTAATAGTATATCAAGATAAAAGATCGGTAGGTGCCTTATAACAGGTCGAGAAAAAGTTAGAAAAACGAGACCCAAAGAGTCGAGTTTTGCTAATTTCGAGATCTGTTGTACTAAGACACTTAACGATCGTGTGTCGTACACTATTTTTTGCGCTAACGACAACTTTCAAGTAATTACGACAATTTGATATCAAACCTTTATTCCGTTTCATAACAGTACTAGTACTGTTGTCAACCATAACGTGCTTGTTATCGTGGCATTACTATGACAATCACAACAGTTCGGGAAATATATCATAACGTGACAATCAACATAGCCGGTAAATATACAAAACAGGTTGGAAGCGCAAAAATAATATTTTAATCAGTTGTGAACATTATTTGCATATCTATAATTCGCAATTCCACACCAAATTTGTCACTATAGAGTCATTTCTAGAGATTAAAGTATCACTTGAATCACACCAAATTTGTCACTATAGAGTCGTTTCTAGAGATTAAAGTATCACTTGAATCACAAGAAGAACACTTTAAAAAATGAATCCTACGATATAAAAACTAATTATAAATTTTAATGGTGAGATTTGTAATTGTATTTAAAATTACGTTTAATCGATAAAAATGTATAAGAATAAATTGTGTTAAAGTTGGGGAGGCGCAAATTCCGTTTGTCCTTAGCTTGAACTGTGGTCATTCTTCTATTCCTACAAAGATTTAATTAATCCCCAATGAGGGGTGCCAAACATCATATTAATATTGAGCTTACGATTTTAAGTGATTTAAAAAAAAGACATTTTAAATGTTTCTTCCGCTAGAAATTTATCGACGTCGGCTAGATTTAAACTCGCATCCTTTAGGGTCACGGAAGTGTAGATGCTAGCTAAGCCTTCATTTTTTTTATTAGCAATTTAAATAAAACTTTCAAGCTTTTATTACTTTCAATCTCGACTTTGCTTCTAACAATACAGGGACAGATGTTTTACTGGGATATTAAACAACATTATTTTTCTATATAGTTACCGTGCACGTGAATATATTTATTCTACCTATGTTCTAATATATAAATTCCCTTTTCAAAAAACCTCAGGTTTGACTGCAGAAGTATTTTCGAATTACTGTCATTGCGTCAACGTCGCTATCAAATTTGGTTACTCGAATGCTTCCTTTTAGCTTCGGTGTATGGTACGGCCTTGCAAAGTCTTCCTATAACTAAATGCAATTTAAGCCGCGCTGCGTGCGGGTTCGATAAAGGTTATTACATCGATATCTTTAGTGAATTGTATTTCCGATTTGAGCGTAGTTACTGAGAAGGTTTCTTGAAGCAAGACGGGATTTAAGAAATATAAACATAAATAAATACATACATATAAATAAACATAAATTAAATTAAACATAGGGGAAAGGGCCACAACGAGTTTAAAGCTCGTTGAAACTGTATGGAGATTTTGGCACGACTATGCGTGAAACAATAATTTGGGTACAATTAGCCATAAATATTGATCTTACCTTGATTGGTGCTTTCTTTGGTTGTAATTCAGTTGTAAGGAAAGTACGGAATGTAACGTAGTGGATAATTAGGAACAAATTGGGGGAATTACAAGCGTGGGTAAAAATTATTATTGTTTCACATTTAAGTATTAGAAGTTCAAATACCGATGTATTTTAGTAGTAGGAGAAGGGGAGTTCTGGATCCACAATTGGGTCAAGGTCATTGACCCATTGACCTTGACCCAATTGTGAATCCAGAACCCCCTTCTCTGGCAGGGGTCAAGGTCAGGCCAATGACCTCCACAATTGGGTCAAGGTCAGGTCAATGACCCCCTCCACAATTGGGTCAAGGCCAGGTCTATGACTTCCCCAATTGGGCCAAGGTCAGGTCAATGACCTCCACAATAGGGTCAAGGTCAGGTCAATGACATCCACACTTGGGTCAAGGTCCGATCAATGGCCTCCACAATTGGGTCAAGGTCAGGTCAATGACCTCCACAATTGGGTCAAGGTCAGGTCAATGACCTCCACAATTGGGTCAACGTCAGGTCCATGACCTCAACAATTGGGTCAGCGTCAGGTCCATGACCTCAACAATTGGGTCAATGACCTTATGCTTACCTTGCCTGATCCCCCACCAGTGTAAGTTAAAGTTCACTGTTCCCACTACTCATCATATGTTACTCATATTAT